>JAQPZY010001338.1:0-307500 GCA_029931535.1 Margaritifera margaritifera
TATGTTAATTTCACTATGTAAGTATCACGCTTTTCCCCACATTTCTTGGGTTGTTTAAGTCGTACTTAATGCACTTTGAGATGGTCAGGTGCAATATTATGGTATTTGCTTGCATACTACCCACCCAGCAGCCAACAGTGTAGACTCAGACCTGTCACTTTACAGTAAGCCAGCAATGAACAGTGTAGACTCAGACCTGTCACTTTACAGTAAGCCAGCAATGAACAGTGTAGACTCAGACCTGTCACTTTACAGTAAGCCAGCAATGAACAGTGTAGACTCAGACCTGTCACTTTACAGTAACCCAGCAGTGAACAGTGATGACTCAGATCTGCCACTGCATAGTCACCCAGCAGTGAACAGTGTAGACTCAAATCTGTCACTGCATAGAAATCAAGCAGTAAACAGTGTAGACTCAGATCTGCCTCTGCATAGTGAGCCAGAAGTGAACAGTGTAGACTCAGATCTGCCACTGCATAATAAGCCACAAGTTAACAGTGTAGACCCAGATCTGCCAGTGCATAGTAAGTCAGCAGATTAAAATTTGCACCATATATTGCTGATCATGGGAATCACAGAAGTGGACTGCCTTATAGATGAGATTGCCTTAATACTGAGGTATTTTATATATATTACTTTCAAATAATGAAATAGGACTCATGACCATACCTGCATTTTAAAATAGACTGTCTTATAATGAGGCACCTTACAGTGAGGGAGTACTGTATATGAGTAACTATGGTAACCATTAAGTCCCATGGTCTTCCATGAAATGATGGTAATAAAGAGATTACACAAAACTTAAAACTTGAGTATCACAGACATTTATGCTAATAAAACCACAATTCGATCATCTTTTATAATGCATTTCAGCATCCACCAGTTTCAAAGCTTCCTTGAATGTTAATTTCTTCTTCCGATGTTTTCTTATGTACTGAAAAACAAAAAATGCAATTGTAAATACTTGTGACATGATTCAACGGTTGCAATTTTGCTGCAGATTTAAGATTTCATGAATGCATACACAACAATAGAGAAAGAAAAGATAAATGTAACAAGAAGATGTCCAAGAAGGCCCCAGATCACTCAGGTAAAATTCAGTTGAGCAGTTTTGAGAAGCTGTCTAAAGGCTGTTCTCTACTGTATTTGATAACTGCAGCCATTTTTAACGCAGAACTGTATCAGTTGTAGTAAAGCTTGCCATGCCAGGATGCTTCTCCAATTTGGTGAAACTATGTGAAGCAGTTTTTTGCTCTACTGGTCACAGATCAGAGAAACTTGTGGGTTGGTCTGTTGTCCATTGTCCATCTGTCTGTTAGCACAAGTCTGTTATCACTACTCCTAAACAACCTTGAAAATTGCCATGAAACTTTACACACACATTCATCCCATGGTCTAGTTGGTCCTAAATGAAAATGGTGCCACTCAGACATCCAATATGGCCACCACAGTGGCCATCTTGAAAGTTTTGTTATTGCAACTCCTGCTGAATGGATGGTCATATCAACATGGGGTTTTCACTAAAAGACTTCTTATGATGTATAGTTGGTCCTAAATGAAAAGGTGCCTACTTGATGTCCAATATGGCCACCACAGTGGCCATCTTGAAAATCTTGTTATTGCTACTCCTCCTGAATGGATGGTCATATCCACACGTGGTTTTTACCAAAAGACTTCATATGATGTCTAGTTGATCCTGAATGACAATGGTGCCCATCTGATGGACAATATGGCCACCACAGTGGCCATCTCGAAAATCTTGTTATTGCTACTCCTCCTCAGTGAAAAGTAATATTGCCATGGGATTTTCACCAGAAGACTTTTTATGATGTCTGGTTGGTCCTAAATGAAAATGGTGCCAATCTGATGTCCAATATAACCACCATAATGGCCATCTTGAAAATCTTGTAATCACTACTTTTCCTGAATGAATGGTCTTATCAGCATGGAGTTTTCACTAAAAGGTTTCTTATGATGTTTAGTTGGTTCAGTGTTGCACATCGGATCACAAGAGCTTGTGTCAACCTACCTCCAAATCTGGGGGACACACACCATTTTAGATGGAAAAATGAAAATAACAGTACATAATGCACTAACAATGCTATAAAAATGAGATAATCTTGTTTGCTTCAACAGTTTTGCCACCCTAACTTTATGGTCTGCACTGTACTATCATATTTTCCTTGAACACTTACATTATTGCAATAAAAGTTCTATCATGTGCTCAAGTAACTCATGAAAACATTATCCTGTTAACCTGAAATGAGCTCCACCATGGAATTTTCCATTCTGGATCTTGCTCTCTCATTAACTTTAGTGTACAGTCATTATCGACCAGCATTTATTATAATAAATACACATGTTTCCTAAATTACTTTTCTTCTACACTAGCAAATCATTAATTAAATAACAAATTGTGTACTTGCATAAATTGAGTCTCTTTTGTCAGCTCAAAAAATAAATTAAATCTTCCTCACCATAAGAGTGACCTTAACCTCGAAAATACATTACACTAATGGCCTTCAAACACTTTACATGGCAACTCGGCTGACTATCACAAACTTTGAATGTTTTCACTGCCAGATACATTGTTTTAAAATAGATATTCATTGTAATCTTAGTTTTATCACCTTTTGCAACTTTGGACATTTCTAGAGCCAACAGCAACATCGACGAACATCCACTAATGAAAAGTGTTAGTGTAGGCAAAATAGGAAAAAGTAACAGATAACTGACACATGCTCGATGTTAAGATATGCTGAACTTTGGTGCTTGTTAAGGGTATCAAATGCATACAGATTTGTTCTCAGGGTGTGAATATGCATCTACTTGGCCCAGTGACAAGTAAGTAGTAAAGTTTTCCTCTGCACAACCAATTTTTACCCAGTCAGGACAAGAGGACAAGTGGTTTTCCTGAGCCCCGCTTCATGTCGTTCAGAAGAAGCTGAAGAAAGCAGATGTTGATGGACGATGCATGATACATGATGGATGCAGTGCCATACCATAAGCTTGCTTAAACATAGAGTCAGATGAGCTAAATATCAGGCCTTTAAGTATTGAAACTTTGAACATCAAATTTAAGTTCTCCAATTAATATTGCTGAAATGGTGCATATGTGTTTAATATTTTATTTATCTGTGTAGTCCTCTGCAATTTTTACATGAGACGTAAGAACAAACTGTACCACTTAAATACCCAAAGCTGGTCACAAAAGCAACAGTCAAGGTCAAAATTCTGTAAAATGTATATAAAATAAAATATGAAGTAAAAAATATAAAATACCAAATTTGGTATGCAGCTCTATATTGATGAGACCTTTAATGACTCGAATTCCAGCATTCCACATCATCATTTACAGGAGTTGTGCCCCCTGATTGCTCATCCACCTGACTTCAGTTTCTGCAGCATAACTTTACCAAGCTTTGTTGGATTTCAACCAAGTCTGGAATGATGCACTATGCTGATGAGATCTTCAACGAGTTCAATTTCCTGCTTTCCATGACACCATGTACAAGAGTTATGCCCCCTGATTACCTGTCCTGTGGATTTCAGTCAGATTTGGTATGGGGTTTTATATTGATGAGACCCTGAATAAGTTTGATTTTCAGCATGCCATTGCAACATTTACAAGAGTTATGTATTTCCATTTGATTTTGGTTTCCACAGCAAACCTTTACTAATTTTTGTTGACTTTCAACCAAATTTTATATGGGGCTTGATACTGACAAGACTTTGATTGAGCTTATTTTCAGCAATGCACAACAAAATTATTTACTGGAGTTATGCCCCCTGACTGCCTCTCCTCCAGACTTTGACTTCTGCAGCACAACATTACCAATATTTGTTGGATTTCAACCAAATTTGGTATGGGACTTTATATTGATAAGAAGCATCGCCCGCATGATATAGCCTTGCATGCAAAATTTTGTCCGGATCGAATAATAAAATTGGTCCGCACATAGGAAGTTTACATTCGATTTCTTTTCTAGATGTGGTTGAAAGCATCGCTTCAATGATGTATCCTTGCATGCACAATTTTGTGTGGATCCGATTAAAAATATGGTCCGGATGATGGAAGTTTACATGCGAAATCTTTTTCAGATCTAGTTAAAAGCATCGCATTGGCAGTGAAGGCTTGTATGCAAAATCTTGTCCGAATCTTGTCCGAAATATGGCTCAGAAAATAGAAGATTACAAATAGGTCAGCTTCTATAAGTGTCATGTATCAAACTCAAATACAACTACCCCACCCCCTCCCACGTAGAATGGAGCAGGAACATTTTGGGTGTGTCAGAACTGCTTTTTCTCCTCTACTTACGATAGTGCTTTTTCCCCTGGCATTATTGACAACTTTAACCTGAAATGGGGGTAGAAAAAACTTCCGTTTCCGAGAGATTCTCGCTCTGTCCGCTGCTGAGAGGTGTGAAAGACGACGTACCTCTCTTGGCTATGACAAAGGGTCAGGCCGAAGAGAGTAGAAATTGGACTCTTTTTTTTTTTTTTTTTTTTTTTTTAAATTAGGATGATTCCTGTGCGCTGGCCCCTTGTTACCTTAAGTCACAACCTGTTAGTACTTTTGGCTAGAATGGGAAATGTGTTCCAGGCTGAGCTCAGTATTACAGATAGATCCTAGTGTATCACATATAGGGGTGAAACGATTCATCGATATATCGAAGTATTGATACTTTTGCCATATCGATATACATATCGATACAAGAGATGAAGAATCGATACAAAACGATATAAGTTACTTTAATCTTCAGCAGTCATGAATAATTATTTGTCGTTTGCCTTCTTATTCTTTAAACTGAGAATCGATAATGTATCGTATCGAAGGCTGTGTATCGTTAATCGTATCGATACGCGGCACAGGTGTATGGTTTCACCCCTATCACATATGCTCCGGATGATGGAAGTTTATGTGTGATATCTTTTCCAGGTGTGGTTAAAAGCATCACCAGGATGACATAGCCTTGCATGCAAAATATTGTCCAGATCAGATAAAAAAATTGGTCCGCACATTGGAAGTTTATGTTCGACTCATTTCCAGATGTGGTAAAAAAGCATCATCCGGATGGTATAGCTTTTCATGCAAAATCTTGTCCGGATCAGATAAAGAAATTGATCCGCATATGGGAAGTTTACATTCGACATCTTTCCGGGTGTGGTAAAAAAGCATCGCCTTGATGATGTAGCCTTGCATGCAAAATATTGACCGGATCAGATAAAAAAATTAGTCCGCACATTGGAAGTTTACGTTCGATTTCTTTTCTTGATGTGGTAAAAAAGCATCGCCCGGATGATGTAGACTTGCATCCAAAATCTGGTCTGGATCAGGTAAAAAAATTGGTCCGCACATTAAAAAATTACATTCGATTTCTTTCCGGATGTGGTTAAAAAGCATCGCCCGCATGATATAGCCTTGCATGCAAAATTTTGTCCGGATCGAATAATAAAATTGGTCCGCACATAGGAAGTTTACATTCGATTTCTTTTCTAGATGTGGTTGAAAGCATCGCTTCAATGATGTATCCTTGCATGCACAATTTTGTGTGGATCCGATTAAAAATATGGTCCGGATGATGGAAGTTTACATGCGAAATCTTTTTCAGATCTAGTTAAAAGCATCGCATTGGCAATGAAGGCTTGTATGCAAAATCTTGTCCGAATCTTGTCCGAAATATGGCTCAGAAAATAGAAGATTACAAATAGGTCAGCTTCTATAAGTGTCATGTATCAAACTCAAATACAACTACCCCACCCCCTCCCACGTAGAATGGAGCAGGAACATTTTGGGTGTGTCAGAACTGCTTTTTCTCCTCTACTTACGATAGTGCTTTTTCCCCTGGCATTATTGACAACTTTAACCTGAAATGGGGGTAGAAAAAACTTCCGTTTCCGAGAGATTCTCGCTCTGTCCGCTGCTGAGAGGTGTGAAAGACGACGTACCTCTCTTGGCTATGACAAAGGGTCAGGCCGAAGAGAGTAGAAATTGGACTCTTTTTTTTTTTTTTTTTTTTTTTTTTTAAATTAGGATGATTCCTGTGCGCTGGCCCCTTGTTACCTTAAGTCACAACCTGTTAGTACTTTTGGCTAGAATGGGAAATGTGTTCCAGGCTGAGCTCAGTATTACAGATAGATCCTAGTGTATCACATATAGGGGTGAAACGATTCATCGATATATCGAAGTATTGATACTTTTGCCATATCGATATACATATCGATACAAGAGATGAAGAATCGATACAAAACGATATAAGTTACTTTAATCTTCAGCAGTCATGAATAATTATTTGTCGTTTGCCTTCTTATTCTTTAAACTGAGAATCGATAATGTATCGTATCGAAGGCTGTGTATCGTTAATCGTATCGATACGCGGCACAGGTGTATGGTTTCACCCCTATCACATATGCTCCGGATGATGGAAGTTTATGTGTGATATCTTTTCCAGGTGTGGTTAAAAGCATCACCAGGATGACATAGCCTTGCATGCAAAATATTGTCCAGATCAGATAAAAAAATTGGTCCGCACATTGGAAGTTTATGTTCGACTCATTTCCAGATGTGGTAAAAAAGCATCATCCGGATGGTATAGCTTTTCATGCAAAATCTTGTCCGGATCAGATAAAGAAATTGATCCGCATATGGGAAGTTTACATTCGACATCTTTCCGGGTGTGGTAAAAAAGCATCGCCTTGATGATGTAGCCTTGCATGCAAAATATTGACCGGATCAGATAAAAAAATTAGTCCGCACATTGGAAGTTTACGTTCGATTTCTTTTCTTGATGTGGTAAAAAAGCATCGCCCGGATGATGTAGACTTGCATCCAAAATCTGGTCTGGATCAGGTAAAAAAATTGGTCCGCACATTAAAAAATTACATTCGATTTCTTTCCGGATGTGGTTAAAAAGCATCGCCCGCATGATATAGCCTTGCATGCAAAATTTTGTCCGGATCGAATAATAAAATTGGTCCGCACATAGGAAGTTTACATTCGATTTCTTTTCTAGATGTGGTTGAAAGCATCGCTTCAATGATGTATCCTTGCATGCACAATTTTGTGTGGATCCGATTAAAAATATGGTCCGGATGATGGAAGTTTACATGCGAAATCTTTTTCAGATCTAGTTAAAAGCATCGCATTGGCAATGAAGGCTTGTATGCAAAATCTTGTCCGAATCTTGTCCGAAATATGGCTCAGAAAATAGAAGATTACAAATAGGTCAGCTTCTATAAGTGTCATGTATCAAACTCAAATACAACTACCCCACCCCCTCCCACGTAGAATGGAGCAGGAACATTTTGGGTGTGTCAGAACTGCTTTTTCTCCTCTACTTACGATAGTGCTTTTTCCCCTGGCATTATTGACAACTTTAACCTGAAATGGGGGTAGAAAAAACTTCCGTTTCCGAGAGATTCTCGCTCTGTCCGCTGCTGAGAGGTGTGAAAGACGACGTACCTCTCTTGGCTATGACAAAGGGTCAGGCCGAAGAGAGTAGAAATTGGACTCTTTTTTTTTTTTTTTTTTTTTTTTTTAAATTAGGATGATTCCTGTGCGCTGGCCCCTTGTTACCTTAAGTCACAACCTGTTAGTACTTTTGGCTAGAATGGGAAATGTGTTCCAGGCTGAGCTCAGTATTACAGATAGATCCTAGTGTATCACATATAGGGGTGAAACGATTCATCGATATATCGAAGTATTGATACTTTTGCCATATCGATATACATATCGATACAAGAGATGAAGAATCGATACAAAACGATATAAGTTACTTTAATCTTCAGCAGTCATGAATAATTATTTGTCGTTTGCCTTCTTATTCTTTAAACTGAGAATCGATAATGTATCGTATCGAAGGCTGTGTATCGTTAATCGTATCGATACGCGGCACAGGTGTATGGTTTCACCCCTATCACATATGCTCCGGATGATGGAAGTTTATGTGTGATATCTTTTCCAGGTGTGGTTAAAAGCATCACCAGGATGACATAGCCTTGCATGCAAAATATTGTCCAGATCAGATAAAAAAATTGGTCCGCACATTGGAAGTTTATGTTCGACTCATTTCCAGATGTGGTAAAAAAGCATCATCCGGATGGTATAGCTTTTCATGCAAAATCTTGTCCGGATCAGATAAAGAAATTGATCCGCATATGGGAAGTTTACATTCGACATCTTTCCGGGTGTGGTAAAAAAGCATCGCCTTGATGATGTAGCCTTGCATGCAAAATATTGACCGGATCAGATAAAAAAATTAGTCCGCACATTGGAAGTTTACGTTCGATTTCTTTTCTTGATGTGGTAA
Organism: Margaritifera margaritifera; assembly: GCA_029931535.1. NCBI lineage: Eukaryota > Metazoa > Mollusca > Bivalvia > Unionida > Margaritiferidae > Margaritifera > Margaritifera margaritifera. The sequence continues at coordinate 8,310 of JAQPZY010001338.1, forward strand.
AAAAGCATCGCCCGGATGATGTAGACTTGCATCCAAAATCTGGTCTGGATCAGGTAAAAAAATTGGTCTGCACATTAAAAAATTACATTCGATTTCTTTCCGGATGTGGTTAAAAAGCATCGCCCGCATGATATAGCCTTGCATGCAAAATTTTGTCCGGATCGAATAATAAAATTGGTCCGCACATAGGAAGTTTACATTCGATTTCTTTTCTAGATGTGGTTGAAAGCATCGCTTCAATGATGTATCCTTGCATGCACAATTTTGTGTGGATCCGATTAAAAATATGGTCCGGATGATGGAAGTTTACATGCGAAATCTTTTTCAGATCTAGTTAAAAGCATCGCATTGGCAATGAAGGCTTGTATGCAAAATCTTGTCCGAATCTTGTCCGAAATATGGCTCAGAAAATAGAAGATTACAAATAGGTCTGCTTCTATAAGTGTCATGTATCAAACTCAAATACAACTACCCCACCCCCTCCCACGTAGAATGGAGCAGGAACATTTTGGGTGTGTCAGAACTGCTTTTTCTCCTCTACTTACGATAGTGCTTTTTCCCCTGGCATTATTGACAACTTTAACCTGAAATGGGGGTAGAAAAAACTTCCGTTTCCGAGAGATTCTCGCTCTGTCCGCTGCTGAGAGGTGTGAAAGACGACGTACCTCTCTTGGCTATGACAAAGGGTCAGGCCGAAGAGAGTAGAAATTGGACTCTTTTTTTTTTTTTTTAAATTAGGATGATTCCTGTGCGCTGGCCCCTTGTTACCTTAAGTCACAACCTGTTAGTACTTTTGGCTAGAATGGGAAATGTGTTCCAGGCTGAGCTCAGTATTACAGATAGATCCTAGTGTATCACATATAGGGGTGAAACGATTCATCGATATATCGAAGTATTGATACTTTTGCCATATCGATATACATATCGATACAAGAGATGAAGAATCGATACAAAACGATGGCTGCTCCATCTCCTAAATGGGTTACAAAATTTTCAACGAGATTGTAATTGTGCCAGGTAATACTTTTGGAAATTGAAGGTGATTTACAATTCATAATTGATTGGCTGCTGACCATTGTGGGGCCATTTGCAGTTAGTGTGGCCCTAATAACCCATTGTAAATAGCTCCAGTTTATAGCTGGTTGTCTTTGGGATGCCAGGTACACTAGAGATGCAACACTTCTGCAAGTCATTCATATGAGAAAACATAACTTCAATTTTGTATGTATAAGCATCAAGAAATGAAAAGAAAAGACAGATATCAAGAATTTCATACTTTACTATAATTTCATACTGTTTGCAAATTTACCCATGGAAATAAGCAAAGACATGAAGCCAAGCATATTTACTTAACCTATTTCTACATTCCAGCTGTAGTGCTAACCTGAATTGATTAATCATTAGATATGTTTATTCATATAGTTAGAGTTTAATACAAATATCCACAGGCTTTTGCACATAAAAATACTTGTATCTACAATGTGACAAATATAAAATTACAAATTACAGAGCTCTTAACATAGAAAAAAAATATTTCTTGGTTCCATAAACATTTTTGACACACAAGTTTTTCTTTTCCTATCAAGGACAACAGTATTTTTATGATGTTTTTTTTTTCCGTAGTAGAGAAACTGATGCACATACTTGTGTTTTTATCATATAAGACTTATGGAAACAAGATGAATAGTGTATATCAATGTGCTAGCTTAGCTAAAATAAAGTATAACTCAACTAGTTACATACACAGAATTAAGACTGAAATAATCAACAGAATGCATATTGTTGCCTAAATCTGTCATCATGATACTAAACTAGAATCAATACCAATGCCGAGTCAATATCTCCAGGCCATGAGTTTTCAGAATCCAATATGGAACCTTCATCAGGCGTATAAATAAATAAAGAAATACCATATAGAAATATCTTATCCATTACAAAACGGCATGGAACCAGTATGTTATGAACCCAAAGGGATCAGTGAAATCTGTTTGTCAGAAACAAAATTCATTATAACCAAGAAAAATTACATGGACTGCAAAATCTCTAGGATGTAAATTGGCACCTCGCTATATTAAAAAATTTGCAAAATATGACTAAACAGGTTTCTGTGTATGTTAATTTCACTATGTAAGTATCACGCTTTTCCCCACATTTCTTGGGTTGTTTAAGTCGTACTTAATGCACTTTGAGATGGTCAGGTGCAATATTATGGTATTTGCTTGCATACTACCCACCCAGCAGCCAACAGTGTAGACTCAGACCTGTCACTTTACAGTAAGCCAGCAATGAACAGTGTAGACTCAGACCTGTCACTTTACAGTAAGCCAGCAATGAACAGTGTAGACTCAGACCTGTCACTTTACAGTAACCAAGCAGTGAACAGTGATGACTCAGATCTGCCACTGCATAGTCACCCAGCAGTGAACAGTGTAGACTCAAATCTGTCACTGCATAGAAATCAAGCAGTAAACAGTGTAGACTCAGATCTGCCTCTGCATAGTGAGCCAGAAGTGAACAGTGTAGACTCAGATCTGCCACTGCATAATAAGCCACAAGTTAACAGTGTAGACCCAGATCTGCCAGTGCATAGTAAGTCAGCAGATTAAAATTTGCACCATATATTGCTGATCATGGGAATCACAGAAGTGGACTGCCTTATAGATGAGATTGCCTTAATACTGAGGTATTTTATATATATTACTTTCAAATAATGAAATAGGACTCATGACCATACCTGCATTTTAAAATAGACTGTCTTATAATGAGGCACCTTACAGTGAGGGAGTACTGTATATGAGTAACTATGGTAACCATTAAGTCCCATGGTCTTCCATGAAATGATGGTAATAAAGAGATTACACAAAACTTAAAACTTGAGTATCACAGACATTTATGCTAATAAAACCACAATTCGATCATCTTTTATAATGCATTTCAGCATCCACCAGTTTCAAAGCTTCCTTGAATGTTAATTTCTTCTTCCGATGTTTTCTTATGTACTGAAAAACAAAAAATGCAATTGTAAATACTTGTGACATGATTCAACGGTTGCAATTTTGCTGCAGATTTAAGATTTCATGAATGCATACACAACAATAGAGAAAGAAAAGATAAATGTAACAAGAAGATGTCCAAGAAGGCCCCAGATCACTCAGGTAAAATTCAGTTGAGCAGTTTTGAGAAGCTGTCTAAAGGCTGTTCTCTACTGTATTTGATAACTGCAGCCATTTTTAACGCAGAACTGTATCAGTTGTAGTAAAGCTTGCCATGCCAGGATGCTTCTCCAATTTGGTGAAACTATGTGAAGCAGTTTTTTGCTCTACTGGTCACAGATCAGAGAAACTTGTGGGTTGGTCTGTTGTCCATTGTCCATCTGAATGTTAGCACAAGTCTGTTATCACTACTCCTAAACAACCTTGAGAATTGCCATGAAACTTTACACACACATTCATCCCATGGTCTAGTTGGTCCTAAATGAAAATGGTGCCACTCAGACATCCAATATGGCCACCACAGTGGCCATCTTGAAAGTTTTGTTATTGCAACTCCTGCTGAATGGATGGTCATATCAACATGGGGTTTTCACTAAAAGACTTCTTATGATGTATAGTTGGTCCTAAATGAAAAGGTGCCTACTTGATGTCCAATATGGCCACCACAGTGGCCATCTTGAAAATCTTGTTATTGCTACTCCTCCTGAATGGATGGTCATATCCACACGTGGTTTTTACCAAAAGACTTCATATGATGTCTAGTTGATCCTGAATGACAATGGTGCCCATCTGATGGACAATATGGCCACCACAGTGGCCATCTCGAAAATCTTGTTATTGCTACTCCTCCTCAGTGAAAAGTAATATTGCCATGGGATTTTCACCAGAAGACTTTTTATGATGTCTGGTTGGTCCTAAATGAAAATGGTGCCAATCTGATGTCCAATATAACCACCATAATGGCCATCTTGAAAATCTTGTAATCACTACTTTTCCTGAATGAATGGTCTTATCAGCATGGAGTTTTCACTAAAAGGTTTCTTATGATGTTTAGTTGGTTCAGTGTTGCACATCGGATCACAAGAGCTTGTGTCAACCTACCTCCAAATCTGGGGGACACACACCATTTTAGATGGAAAAATGAAAATAACAGTACATAATGCACTAACAATGCTATAAAAATGAGATAATCTTGTTTGCTTCAACAGTTTTGCCACCCTAACTTTATGGTCTGCACTGTACTATCATATTTTTCTTGAACACTTACATTATTGCAATAAAAGTTCTATCATGTGCTCAAGTAACTCATGAAAACATTATCCTGTTAACCTGAAATGAGCTCCACCATGGAATTTTCCATTCTGGATCTTGCTCTCTCATTAACTTTAGTGTACAGTCATTATCGACCAGCATTTATTATAATAAATACACATGTTTCCTAAATTACTTTTCTTCTACACTAGCAAATCATTAATTAAATAACAAATTGTGTACTTGCATAAATTGAGTCTCTTTTGTCAGCTCAAAAAATAAATTAAATCTTCCTCACCATAAGAGTGACCTTAACCTCGAAAATACATTACACTAATGGCCTTCAAACACTTTACATGGCAACTCGGCTGACTATCACAAACTTTGAATGTTTTCACTGCCAGATACATTGTTTTAAAATAGATATTCATTGTAATCTTAGTTTTATCACCTTTTGCAACTTTGGACATTTCTAGAGCCAACAGCAACATCGACGAACATCCACTAATGAAAAGTGTTAGTGTAGGCAAAATAGGAAAAAGTAACAGATAACTGACACATGCTCGATGTTAAGATATGCTGAACTTTGGTGCTTGTTAAGGGTATCAAATGCATACAGATTTGTTCTCAGGGTGTGAATATGCATCTACTTGGCCCAGTGACAAGTAAGTAGTAAAGTTTTCCTCTGCACAACCAATTTTTACCCAGTCAGGACAAGAGGACAAGTGGTTTTCCTGAGCCCCGCTTCATGTCGTTCAGAAGAAGCTGAAGAAAGCAGATGTTGATGGACGATGCATGATACATGATGGATGCAGTGCCATACCATAAGCTTGCTTAAACATAGAGTCAGATGAGCTAAATATCAGGCCTTTAAGTATTGAAACTTTGAACATCAAATTTAAGTTCTCCAATTAATATTGCTGAAATGGTGCATATGTGTTTAATATTTTATTTATCTGTGTAGTCCTCTGCAATTTTTACATGAGACGTAAGAACAAACTGTACCACTTAAATACCCAAAGCTGGTCACAAAAGCAACAGTCAAGGTCAAAATTCTGTAAAATGTATATAAAATAAAATATGAAGTAAAAAATATAAAATACCAAATTTGGTATGCAGCTCTATATTGATGAGACCTTTAATGACTCGAATTCCAGCATTCCACATCATCATTTACAGGAGTTGTGCCCCCTGATTGCTCATCCACCTGACTTCAGTTTCTGCAGCATAACTTTACCAAGCTTTGTTGGATTTCAACCAAGTCTGGAATGATGCACTATGCTGATGAGATCTTCAACGAGTTCAATTTCCTGCTTTCCATGACACCATGTACAAGAGTTATGCCCCCTGATTACCTGTCCTGTGGATTTCAGTCAGATTTGGTATGGGGTTTTATATTGATGAGACCCTGAATAAGTTTGATTTTCAGCATGCCATTGCAACATTTACAAGAGTTATGTATTTCCATTTGATTTTGGTTTCCACAGCAAACCTTTACTAATTTTTGTTGACTTTCAACCAAATTTTATATGGGGCTTGATACTGACAAGACTTTGATTGAGCTTATTTTCAGCAATGCACAACAAAATTATTTACTGGAGTTATGCCCCCTGACTGCCTCTCCTCCAGACTTTGACTTCTGCAGCACAACATTACCAATATTTGTTGGATTTCAACCAAATTTGGTATGGGACTTTATATTGATAAGACTTTGAATGTGCTTGATTTCCAGCATTCCATGACATCATTTACAAGAGTTATGCCCCCTGACTGCCTCTCCTCCAGACTTTGATTTCTGCAGCACAACGTTACCAATATTTGTTGGATTTCAACCAAATCTGGTATGGGGCTTTATATTGATAAGACTTTGAATGTGCTTGATTTCCAGCATCCATGACATCATTTACAAGAGTTATGCCCACTGACTGCCTGTCCTCCTGACTTTGGTTTCTGTAGCATAACTTTACCAGGTTTATTGGTTTTCAACCAAATTTTGACTTTTAGCATTCCAAGACATCACTTACGAGAGTTATGTCCCCTGATTGCCTGTCCTCCTGACTTTGGTTTCTGCAGCATTACATTACTAATGATTGTTGGATTTCAACCAATTCTGACATGCAGCTTTATACTGATGAAACCTTGATCGAGTTGAATTTTCTGCATTCCATGTCCTCAATTAAAGTAGTTATGTCCCATGATTGCCCATTCTCCTAACTTCGGTTTCATAACACAAGTTCCAATTTTTTAACCCCCTCTTGAGCAAATTGTAGAATGTGAGCTCCTTTGCAATGCACCCATCACTAGTAGAGTCAAACCTGGTTTGAGTGAGCTCTGCTATGAGCAATTACCTGTCGTTTATACTCAAAACTATAGTACATGGATTGATTTTATTTTATAAATGCACTGTTGTGAGTGACCACCTGCTGAATGTGACCAGCAGCCAAGATTTCAGGCAAAGTATGTGTTTGAACACTGTTATGAATGACCATATCGCAAAACTAGATACAACCACTACAGACTTTTATTTAATCATTTGTAACTATGATCACCAAGGAAGCTCTGTAGGTGCAATGCAGATTGTTCTGGACCCAGATGAAAAAAACAATAATAGAAATGGATTGAGTCTGGCTACTGGTTTCCTTAAACCTTCAGCGTCATATGGTATTAACCATAAACCTAACTAAAAAACATGTCACAAACCACCAATGTAGTGCCGAGGTCATGAAAATCCCCACTTCAATTAACCATTTCTTCTTTAAAGGAAGTGGTCATGGATGTACATAGTTCAGTGGTTCATATACTTTATTTGCTGTGAAAACCCAGCACAACACAGACAGTGTCATAATGAAATATCTTTTCACCCAGCTTTATCTGCTGTGAAAACCCAGCACAACACAGATAATGTCATAATGAAATATCTTCTCACCCAGCTTTATCTGCTGTGAAAACCCAGCACAACACAGATAATGTCATAATGAAAATATTCTCACAGAGCTTTCACTGTAGATAGCACGTCAAATATATCATCTATCTATGTAGTTAATACGTAACGCCAGGGGTGAATGTGGCCATTCACAGAGATCTGTGTCCCTTACTAAGTTAGTACCATTTTCCAGATGAGTTAATTCTATAGTCACTGTAAAGGCTCCTACTGTTTGCTACATTACTAATGATATGGTTATTAAAACCCACACACCAAGCCAAAAGTACCACTATATATATCTCATCTGTTCACTGTAATGCATCAGTTAGGCCCTTTGTTTATCAGATTAATGTTGATGGTGAATTAAGTCTTTAGCTTTTGTCTCTAAATAAAATCATTGGGTTTCTGGATAATTTAATTGTCTTTTGATGTAATTGCTACATATATATTCCATATTTACCCAAGGCCTGATCCAAACTGTTAGTCATTACTACGACTATCACGGATATGTTAACATCTTCACAAATATAAAAGTGAATGTTTTATGACAGCTGTATATTTTTATTGCTAAACAAAATAAGTTTCAGATGAATGGATTAATATTTTCACAAGAGCTATGAACAAAGAATAAAAAACATGTACAGTCATTGAAGGTTTTTTTCTTTGTTCAACCTAGCTGATGTTCAACCTTGAAAACTAGTTCTACTACACAGAACTGTTATGAGAGACCACCTATCTTGTAAGATTGTTTTTGCTGCCATAAGGGGTGATCTCTCCATGAATCAGATATCCACACAATCAATTATCTGGGCAAAATACATGTCTCCCCATGGGTCCAGATAATATATGTTTTACTATATTCAATTTGTCTTCACCATTCTAACACATGTGAGGAAATTATGATTACAAAAAATCCATTTAATTGGAATGTAAAAGAAACTTATTTTTATGTTCTGGATTGTGTTAAAACTGTTAGGAACCAAAATAATAATTATTATCACAATTCAAATTTTAAGCCGAAACTTGTTCTGTTTCGAATGTTGCTGAAACAAAAGACTTTAGTTATCTAAATAAATACATTTCACGTTAAACACAATCTTAACATTGTAAAACCTGCAGCTTATCTCTCACAAAACATATGAATGAGCCATGAACCCTTAATATAAAATAAAAATGGATGCAGATGTTATGCATGATGTGTAGACATTGATATATGTTTTTGCAGACATTATGTTTGACATTTGGACAAATTTCAGTCATAATATGAAAAACAAACATAAATTGATTTTGAAAGTGTGATCCACTTAATTTAATTAAAATCTCAATTAAAATGAGTAAAAGAGTTGTTATCTCTGAAATTTTGGCACCAATGAATTTAAATACGTTGTTTGTATCAAATTTTTGTTTCAAATTTGTTCATGAACTACTTACTTATGTGAATTTGGAGAGTTTTTATAGAATGAAAACTTTGCATTAACTACTTCAAAGAAAATCTTTCTTGAATGGTAGTCAAAGGATGTGTAAAAACTGGATGCACAGAGTACATAAAACACATAAATATAGTGATTACAAAATTACTGTATGTCAAATTTCAATTCTAAGCATATACCTACTAATTCTTTCTATTGGGGGAATATTCTCATCAAACACATGTATACTGACACATAAGGAGTTGTTTAAAAAAGATACAAGAGATAATTAAATACAAGCCTGAATATCAATACATGAAATGTGTCAAACTATAAGATCTCAAACACTGCTCTTGTGTCTAGCAAAAACATCCATCATAACACATCATAATTTTCTCCCCAATCCATGAATTTCATATATTTAAACAATCATGTGGAATTAAACATAACTTCTGTCATATAAAATGGATTGGTTTTGTACTGAACTCTCTTTTTCTAAACAAAAGCAACTGATTTTTAATTTGGGCATTATTGTCGCTATCATGTCAATTAATGATATCCAACACGGAGAAAGCTTTCAAATATGACATCCATAACACATTCATGGAAACAAAGCATTTGTAAGATTTACAAGCCTTTATAACAAGCAAATACTCTTAACTATTATCACTGTTGATTACAATAAATATTTCAAACCATTATATATGTTATCATCAACATTTATTACCAATCCTTCACACAGAGCAGACATTATGAGGAATTCTCTTGAACAAAACAGTTACACGTTCATGTCACTAAGAACTGAATTCAGGACATTATGGGTTTGACCGATAGATAATCAATCCAACGAAATGCTAAAATCTTTAACATTCTGCATTTATTTCACATTGTCAAACCCAATATATTGAAGATAACCCAAAAATAGGGTGGTCAAGGAAGAAGTTGTGGAAAATGTTGAATAATTAAATGAATTCACAGCTTAAACAATAACCCTATTTTTGACTGACACCATAACATCCAGATGTCTTATTTTGAAATCAAATAAACAACACCAAAATCTATTTTGATTTTATTCTCAAATTTTACTTTGTAATAAGAGGAAAATAACAAGTATTAAACGCTGATTTAATCTGTTTGGATATTCTGCATAAGTGGGGTATTTTTGTCCCAAAAAGATGGGATGAAAAGCTACGAGATTCTGTTAATTCAACATAATCATTGAACAACACACTCTTTCCACATGATATTGTTTTTCTTATAAGTTTAGGCTCTAATCTGTCTATTTTGATTCGTAGTAATTAAGCAAATTGTAGCATTTTATTATAAAACATCTTCATATTGGTAAGGGTACAAATTATGCTTTATCTCCAATGGACCCTTGTTATGACTTCATAACAGCATCCAAATTCTAAACTTTATATAGATTTGCACTGCAGTTAATTTTGACATTCAACAAATCACATGTTACATTCACATATGAGTTTCAATGTACATGATTTGCATATGGTACGGGTGAGAGATGAATTTTTCAAAGTGAGATGAATGTAATTCAAACTCTTACTCTTTTGGTGTCCCTCAGTGTGGTGTATCTGTATGAACTCTCAATATTTTCTACATAAGACTTGTACAGATACTTCTGGTTCTCAATAAACTCCCATGTCAGCTGAAGCTGTTGTTTGAGCATGTCATGTAGTGCCAACATGGCAGGGCTGTAGGCTGTCATGGCTGTAAAGTAAAGAGATTGAATGGATATGGAAAAAAAACAGTGGAACCTGTTTAGAACTAACTTGGATTTAACAAAGATTTGGATATAGCAAAGTCAAAGTCTATGTGAGAGTGATCATTATGTCATTTAATGTTATTTATCCCAGGCATAAAAAAAATTATCTTTTGACAAATTTCACTGGTTCCTTCAAGTTTACGATCAACAGGTCCACTATAATTAAACAGATAAGTACAATAATTGAAATAAACCAAAGGACCGTGAACAGCACATTATACACATGTCATGTGTTAAAAATCCTCTATGTTGGCACTAGTAGGGTATTGACTCGAGATTAAGTGACCAATGGATCTCAATGACCTAAACCTTTGATCAAGGAATGCAGTCTTGAACTAAACTTACTGTGCAAAAACCATCTTTTCTTATTAGCCTTACCATAACCGTTACCACTGACCTTAAGACCCCAGAATGCAAAGGTTTCTTTATTACCATAAGTGCAAGCCATCCACAGAGTTTGGTCAAGAAACTTACTCTAAGTCACAATGACGTTGACCTTTAACATATTGACCCCAAAATCAATAGGACCCTTTCATAAGTTATGTGCAAGACCTCCACAATCTTTAGTCAAGGTAAGTGGTTTAGAACTCAAGTTATTATGCAAAAAACATTTTTCTTCTGTCAGTCAGTGACTTGACCTTTGGCCTTTTGATCCCAAAAATCAATTGGCTTCTCTCTTATTCAATGTGTAAGTCATCCACAAACTTTGGTGATGGTACATGGTCGAGAACTTACATTTTTGTGCAAATACCAATTTTTTTTTTCAGTCACAGTGATCTTGACCTTTAACCTTTTGAGCCCGAAAGCAACAGACTTATTCTTACCCCAAGTGTAACCCATCCACAAAGTTTGGTCCAGGTCTGTGATGTAGAACTAATATTTTGGTATGGAAAACATTTCACTGGGAGTGATCTTGACCTTTGGACCACAAAATCAGTTGGGTTCTTCATTAACATAAAAGCAAACCACAAACATACTTTGGCAAATGTAGATGATGGAGAACTCAAGGTATTGTACAAAAAACCATTTTCTTCTTTCAGTCACAGTGACCTTGACCTTCAATCTTTCGACCCCAAAATTGATATGGTTCTTTCTTATTCTACGTGCAAGCCATCTGAACAGTTGGTAAATGCAGATAGTGGAGAACTCAATTTATTGTAGAGAAACCATTTTTCTTCTGTCAGTCACAGTGACCTTGAACGGTTGATTTTTTTTACTTTAAAATCAATGAGGTTCTTCCTTACTCTGAGTACAGGCCATCAACAGAGTTTGGTAACTGTAGATGGTGAACAACTCAAGTTATTGTGCAAAAAACGAAACTGGTAACAGATACATGGACAAAATCATAACATAATATGTTCTGCCTTTTGGCAGGCATATAAAAGTGGATGATTGCATGAATGAATCACTGAATGGGAAGGTTAGTTGGACAACCAGTTATAACTTCTAAAACCAATCATGCAAAATGGTGACAACTAAACTGATACAAGATCTCAGTATTAAGCTGCACGTGAAATTTAGTTGACAGCTAAGTGAAATAAACAAAGTGCAGTAACAAAAGTGAGAGAGATGGATATGGATAGAAGGAATACAAATGGAAAAGCCTAATCTGAAATCCCTATTTCTCTCTAAAATAAAGGGAATAATAAATGAATGAATTTATGATTATTTATTTGGAGAGGAATGCTTGGATCACAATCACAAGTGAAGTAATTTACAATGCAACTTAACAAACAAGGTAATGACTTGAGCATTTAATTCATGTATCTATAATTTTACTCCTATGTTATAACTTGAATTCAACCAATCTGATATCTGCTTGCTCATTCAATGTAGGGATTTAATCAGTTTTTATCCTTTAACTTTGGTGACTGTTAAGTACTTCCTGACTACCATCTTTGTTTAAGGGCTAAATATGTATTGCAAAATAGTATGTTAACATTTGTTCCCAAGAATTTCAAGGATAAACTTTGCAAAATTCTATGATTATACCAGTTGAGTATTTAAGAAGGGATACACAATATGGCTCAAGTAAACTGACTGTTGTTACCTACAAGAAACAGGTTGTAGCCCGTTATGTTAGAATCATTTTTATTTGTTATTCTTTACCACATAAAAACAGAATGTATTACCTCTTGAAACCGTAAGGACTGGTCTTGGCAATCTAGAAAAGAAAATATTAACCAAAATTTCACACTTTACAATAATGCTAAAAAATAATGCCAAGTCACAGGGACAATTTTGAGATACAAACCCTCCAAAGCATCAGATGACACCACATGAGTGGCTATAGGAGTGGGGTCCACAAATCCCAGTCCAAGGGCAGTATCTGGAATGGCAAATCCAGAGCCATACATGTTCCACTGATAATGTAAAGCATCAGTCAGTGTCTGGGCTCCTGCTGACTTGGTCTCTGTTGATTTCTTTGGATTCTCAAGCTTTGAGGAAGTGGAAGGAACAAGGCTGTAAAAATGTAACAAATATATATTGTAGTCTTTATTTACTTATCAAGGAAAAGTCTTTTACATAACAAGATATATTTACAAGTCACTCTGCTTGTTTATAGCTCACATGGCCAAAAAGCCAAGTGAAATTATGATATGGCCGTGCATCCTTCATGAATCACGTGTCATCAACTTCAATCAAACTTGGAATATGGCTTGTATCATCAAAATCTTGGAAGAGTCCCATAATGAGCAAGATCCACACAAATTTATGAGGTGATCTTGCATCTGATTGGCTGAACTCGTTACCACTCTGATCCAATTTTGATCAAACTTGGAATATTTGCTTATATCATTAAAATCACGGATGAATTCGATAAAGAGCAAGACAAATGCATATTAATGAGATTATCTTGCATATGATTGGCTGAGCTTATTATCACCCTGAAGACCTTATTTTTGATCCAATTTCGATCAAACTCGAAATAAGGGCTTATATTATCAAAATCTTGGATGGGTTAAATAATGAGAGCAAGATCCAAGCATATTAATAAGGTAATCTAGCATCTGACTGGCTGAGCTTGTTAGCATTCTGAAAACCATATTTCAGATCTAATTTTTTTATCAAACTTGGAATATATTCATATATCATCAAGATCTTGGGCAATTTCAATAATAAGTGAGATCCACACATATTAATGAGGTGATTTTGCATCTGATTGGCCGAGTCTGTTATCACTCAAGACTGTATTTTTATCTGATTTTGGAATATTGGCTTATATCTTCAAGATTTTGAACCAGTACAATAATGAGCAAGATCCACATATATCAATGAGGTGATCTTGTATCTGATTGGCTGAACTTGTTACCACTCTGAAAGTCGAATTTTTTGTCTGGTTTTCATCAAACTTCAAATATAGGATTATGTGATTAAGATCTCACATGAATTTGATAATGTATGGAATCCATGCATATTAATGAGGTGATCTTGCATATGATTGGCTGAGCCTGTTACCACATTAAAGACTGTATTTCTGATCCAGTTTTGGTCAAACTTGGTAAGTAGGCTCATATCATTAAGATACATAATGCATTTCATTATAAACAAGATCCACACAAATTAATGAAGTGATCTTCCACATGAGTTGGCTGAGCTGCTAACCACCTGAGAGGCTGAATTTCTGATTTTAATCAAACTTGGTACAATAGACTAATATCATCAAGATGCTGGATGATTTTTATTATGAACAAGACCTATGCATGTTGATGATGTGATCCTGCACGTAATTGTCTGCTTTTCTGCCACTCTAGAGACTGTATCTTTTTTCATAGTAACATAGGTTGTGTTCTTACAATATTACATAAGGCTGCTTAGTGAAATGGTCATTTGTTAAGTTATGTAAGCCAGGTGAGTGATTTCAGGCCGAATTAGGCTTGTCTTTTTCTGTATCAAAAGTAGGTATTTTCATACCTTGCTAATAGGACTGGTAAAAGCCTTATATCAAACAAATATAAAATATATACACCGTCTGCAGCATGTGACACCAATAAGAATACAAAAACTCTTCCCTGTACAGTGTAAAAGTAAATGGTCTAGTGGTCTAGAGCATTGGTTTACAACAATTAGCACTTACTCTGGCAGTCATGTTGAATTCCACACAGACAGCATGGGTTTATCTAAGCCTCACTGAGAAACTGAGTTCAAAGTTCCACAACAACAACAGCACCAACAAGAACAACAATAGAAAGAACCCTTGCTTCTCAAAGACCAGTGTGGCCATGGATAAAAGCATGCATTAGTATTATTATGAATAGTAGGAAATAAAATTCCTTTGACTATAGTAATAAGATATTCAGAATTTTACATCTGTTAGATGCTTGCAGACCAGACGATAACAGATATCAAACTGTCAGTAGGTAGATCATGTTTAAAAAAATCCATTTTTTCATGACTTATATTTGGCACATCACTTTCTCAAAAGCTTAGCTTAACCATTGCACTAGGCCTGTAAAATTGATACTGAAGAAACACGAAGTTAATCAAACAAAAAGTAACACTAATTGTATGATGTATTTCTAATAGAGAATATTTGATAATGCATACTGTATGTACTCGCTTATAAGTTGAGTCCAACTGCAAACAACATAAAGCCTAATCTGCTGTCACATAATGCACCAGCAGATCAGGGTCTATGTTGTCTGTTTGACTGATCACTCCTAACAAACTGCACAGACCCAGATCTGCCAGTGCATTATGTGATGGCTGACCTGGGTCTGTGCAGTTTGCAGTTGGACTCGATGTACAAGCGAGTATATACGGTAGGTCTCTTTATTACAAGTACCTCTCAAAAGAAACCAACCCTATTAACAGGCCACCTCTAATATGAGGCCATCTTTCAATCACAGACATATAAACCTAGTAAGATGCAGACAATTGTAAGTAGCCAAACAGTGCACAATGAATGTTCTTATGTACATTGGTACCTCTACATGAATAACATCATCTTTATAATGAAACACAATTCCTTGTCAGTGTGTTGTTTGCTAAATGAACATAATACATAGGTGTCTGTAGATGAAATTTAAGTATGTCAGTAAAAGCTTTAGGGCTGGAAAAAAAATCCAAATTTTGTTTTAATTTCCCAAAATGTGAATTTTATATGGTATGCTGTGTGCCAATGTTTGCTGGAATACATGGGAGGTGTTTGAACCTGATGGTTGACATAGTCTGCTGTGTGCCAATGTTTGCTGGAATACATGAGAGGTGTTTGAACCTGATGGTTGACATAGTCTGCTGTGTGCCAATGTTTGCTGGAATACATGAGAGGTGTTTGAACCTGATGGTTGACATAGTCTGCTGTGTGGCAATGTTTGCTGGAATACATGGAAGGTGTTTGAACCTGATGGTTGACATGGTTTGCTGTGTACCAATGTTTGCTGGAATACATGGGAGGTATTTGAACCTGATGGTTGATTGGTCTGCTGTGTACCAATGTTTGATGGAACACATAGGAGGTGTTTGAACCTGAAGGTTGATACGGTTTATTGTGAGAGTCTTGCTAGAGTGTTCAGGCAAAATCAATGTTGCATCCAGGAATTTGCCTACCTCTCTCTTCCAAAAATGGGGGAGTGGTCAACATTAAAGGGTGATATACTGGCCTAAATGCAAACTTACTAATTAATTATGTTTCTTCATCAAAAGCCTGTTTAAATTACTACCAGTTTTTCATCCCTAGCAAAGTAAGTAATCTGTCTCAATGCCTATTCATGCATAGAAAATTGAAATGATATGGATGATAGCTTCTCAAACAGACTGTGCTGAGATTTAAACTGTAGAAGCCCTCCAGGCAAATGTTACAGTGCACATTTGTAAACCTGCTACAGTATTACTTTCACTTTTCAAGGGATGAAATTATTATCAATGAATTCAACAATTATTCTACTTTCATTTTTTTGATGGAAAGTTTAATCTTCCAATATATTTTTTTGCAATTCTTTATATTAACATTTTTTTACCTTTACTTTTAATCAGCACCATTTATCCAGTATCGTTCTGACATGCCTTTAAACTCTACAACGACTACTATTACTATTCATTACTTATGGATTTGCATAGAAATAATTGAAATGTGCAGGAGCATATATATTTTTGCACGATTTCTTCTGCCCTTCATGTCAATATTTATAGTAGCAAGTTACAAATATGTGTGATTTATGCAATCCAGTGTGAATCATGCAATCCAGTGTGAATCATATAATCCAGTGTGAATCATGCAATCCAGTGGCCTGGATGCACCACTGCAAAGTTTGGACACAGAAAACTGTATATAATCATTATTCATATTTATAAATTATTAGGAATACAAATGATATACCCAATAGCTACAAAATGGATGTCTTTGAAATACAAACAACCTGTACTCAAGCAGTACATGCAATTCCAATTCTATAATATTACTAACATTAGAAAATTACACATTACAAACCAGCTAAAACTGGCCTGATAATGCAAGATTAAAAAGCTGCATGTTGATCTTGATTTTTATTTTATAATCTATATAAGAAGCCAGGCTAGTAGCAAAATATTTAATTTGCCCATCAAAAGTTTCAACCTGTTTCAGACTGCTAGACAAAAGATTTTTCCAGACCTGAGCTTTAGGAAATATACTTGTACCTTTTAGTGTAGCTTTCATCATCTGAGTAGGAATAACTATCTGTGATGGTCTTTTCTGATGTCTCTGAGGTCCTGGACACTGTAGCCATAGATTCTGTGTCACTGTCAAACTCCTCTGTGTATTCACCACCTGTCTCTTCTCCAGTGTACTGTGTCTCAATTTCAGATGCTGATTTTGTCTTGTCTTTGTGACTACTAGCTCCAATCCTTTCAGAAATACTTTCAAAATCTTCAGAGTATGATGTTCTCCGAGACTCAACTTCTGAGGCCACTTCTGAAGCAGAGTCTACAACATGCAATTTACTTCCAAACACAGGAATTTTTTCTGACATCTCTGTCTTAATTTCTTCTGTAAAATCATATTTAGCCTCAGATACTTCACTAGCAACACTTTCTTCATCCTTATCCTTTCCATAAACTGCTGGACCAAAAAGATCTTCAACAGTCTGAAGCCCAAAAGCACTGAAAATATCCTCATCTTTTTTAAATTCCACAGTTTTCTTTTTCTTTTTGTGTTTTTGATCTGACAATTCTGACAAAGATTGATCTTTGTTCTTCAGAGATGATTTGATTGGGGAGTCAAAGTTTTTTTTCTTTTCAGCCTCCCTATCATAGGTGCTCTGACCTTTCTCTATGGCTTTGAAGGGGAAGCTTGATCTAGCTGAGGCCTTGAATACAGAATCTTCAGTTTTAGAGGTAGCTTTGAATAGTGACTCTGCCACCACAGGTTCAGAAGCTCTAAATGGAGAAACTCCGGTTTTACCTGAGGCTTTGAATGGTGATGGACTTTTCCCTCTAGATTTTTTTTTGGGTGAGGATGAATCTTGTTTGGAATCTGAGGGTTTTTCTATAGCTTTTGAAGGAGATGGACTTCTGGACTCTGATTTCTTGAAAGGAGAACCTGAAGTCCTCTCTGAGGACTTAAATGGAGAGGTATCAATGCCTGTGGTCTTATCCACAGAGCCTTTCTTTTTTTTGCCTGATTTGGAAGACACAACTTGGTCCTTTCTGGATTTTCTTGTAGATGGGGGATCCAGATCTTCAGCGACAGGACCCAGTTCATCCAGATCCATCACAATGTTCACTTAAGAGAAATATGGAATGCGCTGAATTAAGGTGCCAAACTTTTAATTGGGGGGAGGGTAATTTTTTAAAATATTTTGTTTGTTCCTTATGGAATATTTCACTTGATAATATGGGAAATATTTACAGACAGGGGGTGCTGATAAGAGCAAAATAAATATTTTCACCAAAGGAGTGACTGGAATTTAACACCCCCTTGACCATCAAATGGTTGCTGCTTAGTGAATAAATGATGAGTCAAATAAATTATACTGTTGGAAATAAAAATGGAACACAAATTTTCAGGTATTTTATACTTATCTTGAAATTAAAACATACCTGTATCATGTTATTGTTCAGTTATGACTATTTGTTTTGTTTTGTTTGAACTAGCAAATGTGTAAAGCATTAAAAAAGACTTAGAATAAAGGTTCACTTTTTAAGACAGATGTTCCATTGGTTATATACCCAAAATTGTCACTGACCATTATTAAAAAATAAATGATACAAATGTTAGGAGTAAATTGCTAAAACAGGAATTCACAATTTTTAAATAAACAATAGTCCCTTGATGGGCCTGACACTCTACTGCTCTAAAATAATTTCCAGGAATCCAAAATAAGACCATTTCTTTTTTATAACTGCTGCGTGTTGAAACTATTTCTGATATTCTTCAGGGAGATGATTTTCAAGTTGGCTGCCATGGCAGCTATGTTGTATGTAAGATCATCACCATTTTCATTTAGGACCAACTAGACATCACAAGAAGTCTTTTGGTGAAAACCAAATGTTGATATGACCATTCTGTCAAGAGGAGTAATGATAACAAGAATTTGAATATGGCCATCGTGGCAGCCATACCAGATGTCAGATTGGCACCATTTTCATTTAGGGCCAGCTAGATATCATAAGTCTTATGGTGAACATTCAATGTCAATATAACCATCCATTCAGAAAAAGTAGGGAGAACTAGATGGTACCACAATGGTAGCCATATTGGATGTCAGATCAGCATCAGTTTCACTTAGGACCAACTAAACACCATAAAAAGTTGTTTAGTAAAAATCCCATGTCAATACACCAGAACTTGATTATCTACAATTAATATTTATTAGTGTCTTATGATAAGGACCACTACTGGCCCACTGAATTTCTTATGACAAGGACCACTACTGGCCCACTGAATTTCTTATGATATGGGCCACTATTGGCTCACTGGTTTCTATCTGATAAGAATCACTATTGGACCACTGATTTCCTTATGATACAGACCACTGTTGACCCACTGATTTCCTTTTGATAAGGGTAACTACTGGCACACTGATTTTCTTATGATAAGGACCACTATTGACCCACTGATTTCCTTATGATACAGACCACTGTTGACCCACTGATTTCCTTATGATACAGACCATTGTTGACCCACTGATTTCCTTATGATACATGACCACTGTTGACCCACTGATTTCCTTATGATAAGGGTAACTACTGGCCCACTGATTTTATATTATGATAAGGACCACTATTGACCCACTGATTTCCTTATGATCAGGACCACTACTGACCCACTGATTTCCTTATGATAGGATCACTACTGACCTACTGATTTCCTTATGATAAAAACCACTACTGACCCACTGATTTCCTTATAAGGACCACTATTGACCCACTGATTTCCTTATGATAAGGACCACTACTGACCCACTGATTTCCTTACGATAAGAGCCACTATTAGCTCACCGATTTCCTTATGATAAGGACCTCTATTAGCTCACTGATTTCCTTCTGAAAAGGGTCACTACTGGCCCACTGATTTCCTTACTAATTGAAAGCTGAATTTATCCCACATTTCAATGCTTTTTGATAGGCTACATTCATGCTCTTTCCAGAGATGCATTTTATTCAGTTGAAAATTCATTCATTCCAAAGCAGGTACAATTTAAAATACAACAGAGCTAAAATAATTGGGAGAAAATACAGATTTTTCAGCTCTCTAACTTAAACTTTTTATATGAGAAAGGCAGTGTAACCAAATGATATTGCAGTATGTTGTAAAAGCAAAATTTTAACTGCAATAAAAATATTGTTTTGGTACATGGTCTTGCTCATATATAAGTTTTAACAAAATCGTTGAAAAAAAAATGAAAAAGATTTTATTCAGCCTAACTCTTATTCAAGACCATCTTGGCATCTTCAAATAATTTTTGAGGAAACTAGACCATATTTGTTTTCACACAGACAATGTATAGTGAAAACTGTATATAAAGGACAGTCAAGGAACATTAAATAATTGTCCTTTGTAGATAGGTATCCTTTATACACAGAACCAGTATGTACTCTTGATGTAGTTTGTACAGTTATGACTCTGAGTGGTGCATACAAACAGAATAGAGGTTCTCAGGAATAATAGGATTCCATCTGAAATAAATTGACTGCACTACCACATTCAACAAAAATGAAAATCCAGCACTGAAAATTTCAGAATTCTGTAACAGTGAAACTAAACAATGAAATGCACAATAGGTTCGAAATTAAACAAGAATTGTATTGAAAAATGTTAAAAGGTGTCGACATTAAAAGAAGGATTTTCACTGGGCATCCTTTATAGTGTCCATTATGAACAGGTGTCTACTATATACAGGTGTCTGCTAAGACAGGTTATAATGTATTTATTACTCAAGCATTCAATGAATATGCTCTTGAATGCACTCATAAATGATGAATCAAAAATTGACAAAAACATAGGTATCAGCACCTTTACAGACTGCCCATTATAGCATCTGAACTACTAATATGCTTCATTTATATCTGGTTCATCTTTCAAAAGAGATTAATATGATAAATACAAGCTTAATTATGATACATTAAGTATGATTTTTCATCCCCTTCAACTGCTCTTATCTACAATTATAAGGCAATTAAGTCAGACCAGCGATAACAGAATATGAAAGAGACATCAGTGCCGTCATAGTGCTGTCTGAAATTCACTACACATATTTAGTACAAGACTGGATTAAAACTGTTTAAATAAGTATTATTTGGAGACAGAGATAGTATTTAAAATACTAAAGTACAGTTTGATGTGTAAACAATGTCATGTAGAACATTCTTCCTTCCATTTTAATAACAAGTTATAATATACTTGAGAATCTAGAAGACCAACTGTAAGGTATTACAACTGAACAGTATGCAATCAACCATACAGAAATCAGAGTACTTAATTCATTTATTCACCACATCCTCGAAAACTGATAAATTATTCAGTGTACTCACTAGTATGCATACTAAATGAACCATGTGTTTCTATATAAAATAGTTATGTCCCTCAACACAAAACATTCTGATGTAAGAATAAAATATTTTTTTTCTTCCTTTTGTATACAAATAAAAATGATCATATGGAACTAAATTTTTTTTCTTCTAATTTGATGGTAGCGATGATGATGATAATGGTGTGGTGAAATAAATAAATAAATAACAGCTTACTGAGTACATAAATGTGTAACTATTACTTATTTAACCATTCAGTTTCTATGCATATGCTCTGCTTCATCATTATACCTATGCAGAGGGAATTAGGACATACCATAATTTAAGGGCACATTATTTAACAAGTGATGGTCCTAGACAAATAATGCATGTACATTTCCAAGGAACAGAGGTATCTTTGTTACCCAGGAAAATCTGGTCGCAATCTGGAGCAGGGTAAAATCAGTCCATTGAGTGTACAAAGATATGTATACCTTTAAATCCTTCATAAGAATCTTGGTCCTCAGCAATTTCGCTTTTCAGAGATTCAGCTATATTAGAATCATCAGACAGAGACCTGGAGTAGCGTGGGGAGGGGGATCTCCGCCTGAGGTTTGGTGAGGAGGACCTAGATCCTGATCTCTGTGGTGTCCGTGGACTTGGTGATGGTGTTCTGCGCACCGCTGGTGGCTTGCTGTCAGGAGATGGTGACCTCAATGTCTTCCCTGATCCAGGTCTACTTTGAGGCAGTGGGGATGGGGATCTCCTGTCTGGTTGTGATCTAGGAGGAGGGGAGGCATTCCTCTCACCTTTTGGCTCATTAAAGAAAGAAGAGTACTGTAAATGGTACATTTATATGCCCACCTCATGTTTAATAGTCCCCTATGTTTACACTAGTAGGGCACAGTTGACTTTGGAAATTATTAACCAATGGATATCAATGACTTCAACCTTTGGTCAAGGTATGCTGTCTTGAACTGAACTTACTGCACAGAAACTACTATTCTATTATTAAACTTACCATGACCTTGACCTTTAACCTTAAGACCTCAAAATCTAAAGGTTTCTTTCTCATCCTAAGTGCAAGCCATCTACAAAGATTGATCAAGAAACTAACTCTAAAATAAATGTTATTGTGCAAAATCCATTTTTCTTTGAGTCACAATGACCCTGACCATTGACCTTTTGACCCCAAATCAACTGGCCTCTTCCTTACCTTAAGTGCAAACTTTGGTCAAGGTACTGGGGTCTGGAACTAAAGTTATTTTACAATAAACATTTTTCTTCTTTCAGTCGGTGACCTTGACCATTGACATTTTGACCCCAAAATCAACAGGCTTCTTTCTTATCATAAGTGCAAGTCATGCACAAAGTTTGGTCCAGGTCTGTGATGTGAAACTAATGTTACTGTGTGGAAACCATTTTCTTCTTTCAGTCACAGCCACCTTAACCTTTGACCTTTTAACCCCAAATCAATAAGCTTCTTCTTTGTCACAAGTCCAAGCCATTAACAATGTTTGGTAAAGACAGATGGGGTCAAATCTAATGCAACATCATGCTTGTTGATGATGAACAATACATTAATCACATACATTAATCATATCCATTGATAAATCCATATATTGATCACATGTGTTGATAAATCAATACATTAATCATATTTGTGATGAACTATGCATTGATGGTATCCACTGAAGAACAATACTATTTGTGCTATTTGTTCATGAACTATGTATTGACGGTATCCATTGAAGAACAATACTATTTGTGCTATTTGTTCATGAACTATGTATTGATGGTATCCATTAAAGAACAATACTATTTGTGATATTTGTTCATGAACTATGCATTGATGGTATCCATTGAAGAACAATACTATTTGTGATATTTGTTCATGAACTATGTATTGATTGTATCCACTGAAGAACAATTTCACTTGCTATATCTGTTCACGAACTTGGTGTGCATGTGTAGGCTAGGTTTTTCAATCGTTTAGTTTAATCTGTGTGTGTAAGATTGATGGATGGGTGTTATTCTAGGGTTTCAGAAATGACATATTCGTTACTTGTATCAAAAATAAACATTTAATTCACATGTTCTTGTTATGTGTCTTCACTAGATCCAATCCCACTCAGATTCATCCTGTTACAATCAGTACATTTTTATATCTTTTATGGATGTAAATACGCTTGTATAATCTCTGTAAATAAAAAAATAATGATGCAGTGCCGTATACAAATCAGGTACTGTAATGTAATGTGTCAAGTGCATGGAAATCCCAATGGCACAATAGAGATATTTTATGAGGCAGAGAAGGAGCGGGTACATCCCTGTATAATTCTAGTCCCAGATAAGCCTAATGCCAACTTTTGAAAAGTTTTGACAAGTTTCTGTTTTATAAAAGTTCTTTCCATTAATAAGCACACTCTTTTCAATTTTCCAATCATTTACATGGCCTGCTCACTGAAAAATACTGTAACTCCAAGAAGTATAACACTATTTAAAATTGTCTGTATTATCCCAGCACTAGATATTAAATTGTTGGTACTTACAAAATACTGTGCATATATACAACAGAACTTTGAAACACAAACAGCTGTGAGCCCACAAGTTTTCAGTGTTTCAAGTTTTGGAGGTTTCAGGTAAGAAGGCGTTATGCTGGAACTAAACAAGTCATTTAAAGAAACTGTACATATTTTGAATGAACTCTGAATTTGAAAGTTCAATGAAAAATGTGTTAGCATTATATAGGTCTGATAAAGTTATAAACTTTCTGTTAATTACATAATTGTAAGCCTACAACGTTTACACATGTAAATGGATTAGTTTAATTTACTGCCTGTAAATGTTTACAAAATTGGTAACTGTGTAAATGAACATGCACATGGTACATTAGATGTTAGCCAATGTACAGGCAGTACATCCAGTTGCATCATAGTCTTATTGGTAGCTATGGAAATGATGTTAGCCAATGTACAGGCAGTACATCCAGTTGCATCATAGTCTTATTGGTAGCTATGGAAATGATGTTAGCCAATGTACAGGCAGTACATCCAGTTGCATCATAGTCTTATTGGTAGCTATGGAAATGATGTTAGCCAATGTACAGGCAGTACATCCAGTTGCATCATAGTCTTATTGGTAGCTATGGAAATGATGTTAGCCAATGTACAGGCAGTACATCCAGTTGCATCATAGTCTTATTGGTAGCTATGGAAATGATGTTAGCCAATGTACAGGCAGTACATCCAGCTGCATTATACATCTGATGTTAGCCAATGTACATGCAGTACATCCAGTTGCATCATACATCTGATGTTAGCCACTGTACAGGCAGTACATCCAGTTGCATCATACATCTGATGTTAGCCACTGTACAGGCAGTACATCCAGTTGCATCATACATCTGATGTTAGCCACTGTACAGGCAGTACATCCAGTTGCATCATACATCTGATGTTAGCCAATGTACAGGCAGTACATCCAGTTGCATCATACATCTGATGTTAGCCACTGTACAGGCAGTACATCCAGTTGCATCATACATCTGATGTTAGCCAATGTACAGGCAGTACATCCAGTTGCATCATACATCTGATGTTAGCCAATGTACAGGCAGTACATCCAGCTGCATCATACATCTGATGTTAGCCAATGTACAGGCAGTACATCCAGTTGCATCATACATCTGATGTTAGCCAATGTACAGGCAGTACATCCAGTTGCATCATACATCTGATGTTAGCCACTGTACAGGCAGTACATCCAGTTGCATCATACATCTGATGTTAGCCAATGTACAGGCAGTACATCCAGTTGCATCATACATCTGATGTTAGCCAATGTACAGGCAGTACATCCAGTTGCATCATACATCTGATGTTAGCCAATATACAGGCAGTACATCCAGTTGCATCATACATCTGATGTTAGGCAATGTAGAGGCAATACATCCAGTTGCATCACAGTTTTATTCATCATGTAAACATATGTAGAAGTACAAAACAATAACAGGACAATCCTATGGATGTGTAACCTAAACTGTCAGATATATTCAACAAAGACATGTTTTTAAAACTGAATCCTGTCATAATAAGAGGTAAAAAAAACTTACAGCAAATGAAACAATCACAAGATGAGCAAGGAACAGTATGCTCACTGTCAATGGCTTACAGATAAATAGCTGTCAGCTGTAAGTCTAATATGCAGATTTGGGGAAAGGTTGAGTTTTGAATCAGTTCAATTAAATGGCATTGTTTCAGTTATTCTATATAATGTACCATATATAATCACCTGTAAGTTGAGTCCAACTGTGAACAGCACAGACCAAGATATGCGATCGCATAATGTGCCGGCAGACCTGGTCTATCCAGTTTG
Source organism: Margaritifera margaritifera (assembly GCA_029931535.1). NCBI lineage: Eukaryota > Metazoa > Mollusca > Bivalvia > Unionida > Margaritiferidae > Margaritifera > Margaritifera margaritifera. The sequence goes on from JAQPZY010001338.1 coordinate 33,972, forward strand.
TTTGGAGTAATCAGTGGAACAAACAACATAGATCCTGATCTGTTGGCACATTATGCAATGGCAGATCAGGGTCTATTTAGTATGGAAATTGGAGTCATAACATAAATCTGGTACTGAGAAGATTATAAAGTTTGCTCGTTCAGACTGAAAAAGAAACCTACATTTATTTTTCCAATTTAAACAAGTTTGCGTAGATGAGTAAGGTTTGGTTTGAAATTTTGTAAGGTATAAGGAGATTAAATAATCCTCAGCAAGATATTAACTGGCCCAGGTAAATACTTTAGAAGACAGAAGGTAGTGTACGGTTCAGAATGGAACGGGCCCATACTATAGGTTGAGCATTTACCTGTATAGTGCACATGATCTGTGCACTATCTTCATTACCAGGAAGGGGAATGTATATGATTATGTTCTGTACACCTGTGGTTCAATATCCATAGAAATTAAGTCTCTTCTAGGTAATAAAATAAATTAATATGCTTCTGATTACAGGTAAACAATCATATAATATGTTTTCAATTATACATGTGCTTGTTTGTCGATTTCTTTCCGATTGTGCCTGGAGCAACCAAACATGCACTAACATTTACATTCAGCCCAAGTCAGTACAAAAGTTGGATAAATTTGTAATTTCATCCCAACATTGGACCTTTGATACAACTCAGTTCACAGTTTTGTAATCAAGACAAAGTCAAAACTTTTTATGATGTACTACACAGTAGGTGATTTTTTGTATCGATTTTCCTACGTCAAAATTGAATAAAACTACGTAAACATTTACTTTAAGTGACATTGAATATTCTATTTATTTATTGTTAAGTTATTGAATATTTACTAAATATGTTATTTCCATCCTTCCATATGATCACAGTATAGATACCTGGTACTGTTTTGGTTTTGGCTTTTCGGCACTATCAGCAGATGAAGATTGAAGACCATCAATATACTCTGCTAGACTCTCTTCCTCCGATGTCAGCACCACATTGGTGGAATATTTCAGGGAACTCCTCAACTGATAGGGGGAGGCTGTACAAGTAATTAAAGAATTTATCAAGACAGGAAAAATCACTGTGTGTAAAACTTTGAGAAGTTGAAAATTTCCTCACATTTTTTTTTTACCCATGGCCACAATGGTCTTAGAGGACCATGGGCAGTTATTCTTCCTGTTGTTTTTTGTTGTTGTTGATATTGACGTTGAACTCTATTTTTTAATAAGGCTTTGATAAAAACTTCACCTCAGTATGCCTTTCAATCCATGACTGTGGGATTCAGAGCTATTTAATTTACACAAGGAAGAAAGTCTGCACTCTTACTGTGACTTTAGATGTTGAAACATGTGCATGTTTTTTACTTGTATTCAGTAAAATATGAAGCAGCAATTTAGATTTTTGTGCAATTTTAAGAAAAATCTGTGATGCTGGACAAGTAGAAATATTCATTTAGATTTTCCAGCCTTGATTTTCATTAAAACCAGTCAAATCATAAATCTGTGTTCTAGCTAGAAAGAAACAGAGGGGCACCTCTCTGACCCTTTCATTGTGCTCCTGTGCTGTCTTGAACTGCAAATTTAGCATCTTTATAACTACAGTGTCAATTTCACATGCCTCATTAGTTAAATTAGTTGTTTAAATTGTTTTTCAAGCTTGAATCAACTGGTTAACTGATTGCAAATCACATTCTACTCGGATTAAACACCAAGTGGCAGGTGCATGTCCTCGCCTGAGCTTAACTTTAAGATCAAAGTGGTCCAGCCTAGAAACATCTATCTTTATAAAGTTTACAAACACCAAAGATGACTTCGCTTGTAAGCTGCAAAGTGTAACTATTCTGGGCATAACAAAAACAAATGCAACTATTAACATTTCACAAAGGTTGTTTGTGGAATTTACACTTATGGTACAATCATGCAGGGTGAAAAATGTAAACTTTCCCAGCTCAAAAATTAGGAATTAAAGTTGCAAAGCAGAACCATTCAGTACCCCCCTTTTTGGCAAATAAAACCCTTCCAGGAGAACATTTTTGGTTCATTCAACTTTTTTATGAAATCGATGCTGTTACTGTTTGTCACCACCTGCCATAATACCTGATACATGACCCTGTACTCAGCCTCATTTTGACATGAAATGAATAATTAATAAAAGGCTATATATGTACTTGGTGAGTACGATATAAAAAATTGCATCGATAAATATACATAAAAGTTGTTGAAAAGCTGGAGATAAAATAAACACATCATGAATAGTCTTTTTTTTCTCACAATCGTGGTACATGTATATTGTAATTTTTTTACAGTATAGTTGATATTTTCGAGTAAAGAATACTTCCAGTGTAATGTGAATGCAGGTTATGATATCGTACAACTGTATCCAGTTTGTCATCAATAACAATGGCGCCACACACACCCCACACCTTTTTTTCTTGATCTTCAAGAAGTAGCTGTACTGTCATATAGTTCATTTCATGTTTGGAATAAATAGTAAATACCTGAGGTAAATTGTCATCCTTAAAAAGCCCCTCTCCCCCCCTCTGCACATCTGATATATACAATAACTGCATGAAGTACATGGTTAGAACAATGTTTACATTACACACAGGAGTGTCGTTAGGTTGACACTTTCTATTTTTGGCCTAGGTCTGCTAATTTATAGGACCCCATTTCAGCTGCAATATACAAGCAGTAATAGAGCGAGCCTGCTTTACTGCACACATCAAAGCATATACATGCAACATGAAACATCAACAGAGTGCAAAACATGAAAAAAACCACTAATACAAACATATTTCACAAGAATATTTTAAACGAAAATACATCCTTTAAGATGGAAATTAAGTCAACTGCTTGAATATGTTCACCCAAAAATTACAAAGGGAGGGGGGAGGGATAGGACACTAATACAGATGTCTGTACTTATTTTGATTGAATATGACAATTTACATTGAAACGTGGATCTTTTTATTAAGTCACTATGTAAATTGGTGGTTGAAGGAATTTAATTAGAACCAGAATATTTTCCTTGTTTCCTAATTCATATTTTTATTACTTTATATTTATTGTTGTTTACATGAATATTGCTGACATGTCATAATTTAATGATATTGTGTACAAAGTAATCAGTCCACTATACAAAAAGGAAGTTGTCAACTTGTTCTTTTTATCTTTATTTTTTATTTTTTTATTTAAAAAAATGTCCACATTGTTACATTTTATTCAATTTATTTTCTTTATAAATTCTACTTGTTTGATAACATTTTAAAAAGAAAATATCATATTTAAATTTTCATCGTGAAATTACAAATATCATTATGACATTGCAACTCTAGACAACAGCCCCTTCTCACAAAAAAGTGTCCTTTCTGTAAGAAGTGCCCTTAATTTCCCCACTCCCCCATGTAAGAAATTTCTGGCTGGAACACTGTTAAATTAACTTAACATAGACAGTTGCATCAGTTCAAGCAAGACTTCCTACAAAGTATAACAAAATGAAAAAAAATAGTATGAAATCAAATGCAGAAATTGACTGAGCCATGTGATTCTGCTGCCACTACTCAGAGCTCTCTGTAGGACTTTGAAACTGGGAGTCCTGGACCCTTAGTCTCCAGAATGTGGGTACCTTAGAGGAAAATTGGGGATCGAGGAGAGAAAAGTGGGAGACCATAAGTGGGTTCAAAATCATTTCATCAAAAATCAAAGATTTTGCTATAGTAAATTGTATTGACTATTACTATCTTTTGGTTTCATTTAATTTTTCATTCAATCTTCTTCACTTTTGAATATGAAAATTCTTTCTCTCTGCCAGCTACAGTTTTTTTTCTTCTTCTTAAAACCTGCTGTGGAAGACAGAATTTATTGTTTCAGAAAACTGGGTCTCCAAAGCTAGTTACTGAAGGTCGACAGGATATGTTGTCTTAGAACACTGGAGGTCCATGACTAGCATTTTGAAGGTCCAGGATACGTTAGAACCTAGTCCTCTAACACTAAACCTTAGTCTTACCGCTTTATAATAATACATCAGACAATAAATGAAGAAAAATACAGAAGAATGACATACTTCCTAAAACTGATTTATGGAGGAAACACTAATTCCATAATCAGTATGTTAGTCATCCTGAACATTACATTAGATTAAAAATTGTTTCCTTTATTAAATTTCAAAATGCAATGATAGTATTTTGAAAATGTATGAAAGACCAGAATTTGATCTTTATTCCTGAGAGAATAGAAGTGCAAAATAAAACTACATTTGCCACTGTATATCAGAAATGACATCTAACTTGATGAAATAGATACTGCTGTAATACAAAATACATTCTTCTATTATTAGTTGCTAGAGAAATGAAAAATTAGCTCATTACAGTACTCCCTCATTATAATGCTATCCACTAGAGTCATAGAGTATATCACCTTAGAGTAATAACATCTTATAATGAAGTACATTATACATATAACTGTACTACAGTGGTTCCCCTCTTATAATGCCACCCCTTCTGCAGCAGGAAAGTAGCCATAAGCGGGGTAGCCTTTCTAGAGGAGGATCACAAATATGTGAGTAATAATTACATATAAAGTATGAATGGCATAACTAATTTTTAAATATTTAATATTTTCATTTAAACATCACGGGCATGTTATAGAATCAATGTGATAAAACCTATAGCAATGTTTTTTAAAATAATTATGAATAATCATCAACCATATTGCAAAACCAATATGTCAATAAAATCAGGTCAAAAACATTTGGCTCTAACTATCACTGTGTGTCCATTCCATTTTCCCACTGCTGTATAATGTATAACTGATGATGTTTATTTGAATCTTTCTGACATCAAATTTCCCAGTAGTGATAAAAGGACTCTCCCTCTTTTTATTTAGTCAAATTGCTTTCAATTTTCATTCTAAACTGAGTACCGGTATGTCTGAACATTTTGCACTTTCTTCAAAACTTATTCCTTCATTGGCAATTTGTAGTTCTTACACAAAATGCTTAGTGAGTTTATCAAGTGATTGACTGGTTTTAGTCTTTTACCCTTTCAAGTACATTTTGTAATCTATGAAACAGAAGCCACAACAGCTGAACACTATTTTTACTTTATGGCGACCGATGTCACACTGACTTGAGTAGAACAATACTATGCTTCTCAGCGGTTAGCTTTTGTCATCTTAATAAATTTAGGGGGTACTAATAGCCAGTAATTATCAATGTGGCAAAACCTAACACCCAAAGAACAAACAGCAGTAAGGATAATTAGATTTCTTACCTCTTTGTATGGATAAAAGTTACTTTATCAGATTGTTGGAACAAATTTCAATGTGTCGAACCTAGAAATCAACAAATATCTGTGACATTTCTATGTGTAAACTCCACTGTATGACCACTTACATGGGAGACATTTGACAGTTTCTGCACTAATATGTCAGCCACTGACCATGTTAGAGGGGTGACTGTACTAAAGGGATACATTTGAACACAAACTCATCAGTGCCAAGGGATTCTGGACATATTAAGTGGGTGGTCACTGGTCAGGGGAAACCATTCAAGAGGGGGACCAATGTACCAGTACAACAAATCAATATACACCAAACTGTTTGACTATAGTAAAGTATGGAAATGTTGGAATAGGCATATGATATCCTTACTCACTGTAATTGTGTTGCATGGCAATTCTTTACAAAACGGAAGGCATAACTAATAAAATGAGTGATAATGTACAATACCTTTCTTTTTTGTCTCAGCTGCTTTGGAAGTTGTTTTGCTATGTTTGACAATGTTCTCAGGTTGAGGCTGAACAGAAGTGAGTGGAGGTGCTGTTAGAGTAGTACCAGCTCCACCTCCTGTGGACTTCTTTAGAAACTTCCCTCCATCTCTCCCTATCTTCACACTTCCACTGGAGATTGAGTCTGACTTGTCAACACTACCCTTTCCAACTCTACCTAGAGCAAGACTTTCATCACTGTCTGACTCCAGAGTCATAACCTTCCTGGCTGAGGCTGTCCTCTGCGTTATCTTACTGGCCATGGCACTAGCTTTACTGAGTGCAGTACTCGACTGCTGGATTTTTTTCCCAGCAGAGTCCTTAGTTTGGCTTCCATGTGTGAATTTTTCTTGCACACTTGGTGCTGGAGAGGGACTAACAGCAGATTGCTGTGGCTTTTTAAGAAACTTTGATCCCTTATCATTTTCTGATTCCTCATCAAATGATTGGGATGGTTTCTTAAGAAATCTGCTGGAAGGTTTTGCTACAGGTTCAAAACTGGCATCTATATTACTAGAGATTGATATTTCTCCAATATCTTCAAAATTCACTGATTTCTTCTGTTTAGCTGTCTTTTCAGTTAGAGAGCTAATGTATGCCTGAAATGGGAAAGAAAAAAAACTTTAAATGTCAGTGAGGCTAAGTAATTTCAAGAATATAAGTGTCACTGGGGGGAAAATGAGTTTGGCTTCATCACACCAAGCTGTATCTTTCCCATCACACTACAGGCCGCAAGCTGGCTCAGGGTTTTCTCTGCACAGTGGAGGGAATATGGGGGTTTCAATGCTGCCAGCACTGCCCAGTGTGACAAGACCAGATTCCATAGTCACAAAACTAAGCACAAAAACTGCATTGGGCTAGAAACTCCAAAATTAAAAATCATACTGAGAGTCTCTTAAAATTTATAAAATATGCAATCTACATGTAAGTAAAGACACAAAAGGATAATCTGAAATTTTCATGATTTGAACCTCTCTCTATGCAAAGCTATAAAAGATAACAAAAATGAAATCTAAGCATGAGTTCAGCTTTTGTGCTCAGCGAGTTTTGTAACTATGGGGTCAAGGCTCAAACACTGGACTCCTCCGACTCTAGCCACAAACTCTGACATCTAGATATCCAAGCCAATGTTCCCAAACATATCATGTGGCCTTTTTTCAATGTTCTTTCATAGACACGTCTTTACGTCTCTCTTAATTCACTCCATAGACCTCTCAGACAACCTCATTCTTTAATTACACATTTCAACCAGAGTAAACAAAAGGTTAATCAGTAGCATTTACACCTGGATGATGTGATGGTTTTCAAAGTTAATTCTTTGTATTACAGTGCAAGTGACTGTGCAACTCAAAGGAGCTTATGTTTATCGATTATCTATGTCTAACAATATACACCTAAATAATCCTCAATGAAATGACTTTTCAACTTAAAACAATACTTGTTCTCTCATCTTTGACATTTTTGCCAACAAAGACTAACAAAAGAACAATTCTGCAATAATATTTTCTCATATTTACAGGCAGGTAACATTTTATCAATTCATGTAAATTTATGTCAAAGACCACATGCATGTGTTGTTGAAAGAAAACCAGTGTTAACACAGTATATATGTCAACAGAAACAACATCATTATATTAATAAAACATGAAGTAGGTACTAATCAATATACACATTATGTTATAACTAAGGGGACATAACTGACTGTATCTCATTTTAGGTGAAATCTGAGAACCTCAGTAAACCTCAAACTCCTCAAACTGAAACTTTAACTAGGTCCTGTGAGATTTAAGTCTGGAGAGGTTTCACTGTATTCCATTCAGCAAATCCTAACGAAGATAATAATGACATAGTCTCTTTTATCATAAGCAAATCATACAGTGTCTTATTTCACATAGTCTCTATTATCATAAGCAAATCATACAGTGTCTTATTTCACAGACATAGTCTCTATTATCATAAGCAAATCATACAGTGTCTTATTTCACAGACATAGTCTCTATTATCATAAACAAATCATACAGTGTCTTATTTCACAGACAAACTCTCTATTATCATAAACAAATCATAGTGTCTTATTTTACAGACATAGTCTCTATTATCATAAGCAAATCATACAGTGTCTTATTTCACATAGTCTGTTATCATAAGCAAATCATAGTGTCTTATTTCACAGACATAGTCTCTATTATCATAAGCAAATCATAGTGTCTTATTTCAGTCTGTTATCATAAGCAAATCATACAGTGTCTTATTTCACATAGTTTCTATTATCATAAGCAAATCATACAGTGTCTTATTTCACAGACATAGTCTCTATTATCATAAGCAAATCATACAGTGTCTTATTTCACATAGTCTCCATTATCATAAGCAAATCATAGTGTCTTATTTCAGACATAGTCTCTATTATCATAAGCAAATCATACAGTGTCTTATTTCACAGACATAGTCTCTATTATCATAAACAAATCATACAGTGTCTTATTTCACAGACATAGTCTCTATTATCATAAGCAAATCATACAGTGTCTTATTTCACAGACATAGTCTCTATTATCATAAGCAAATCATACAGTGTCTTATTTCACAGACATAGTCTCTATTATCATAAGCAAATCATACAGTGTCTTATTTCACAGACATAGTCTCTATTATCATAAGCAAATCATACAGTGGCTTATTTCACAACATTATAGTCACAGTCTCTACATGTGAAATTATATGTGTTGATTCTGTACACGTGAGCTTTGCATTACTTAAATCAAGGCCATCAGTAAGTGAAAACAATCAGGCAATCAATGAGGACTTAATGAAGTAGCTTGACTATTTCTGTTTGACTGGTGATTTTTGAATATAGATACATGTTCGTAAAGCTTGTGTGAATACATTGTGACATCAGTTCATTTCTGTGAGCTCAAGATTCTCGCTTTAAAGTGCATGGGTGCCCTGAATATCATGTCTCTATCATAAGATTCCATTCCATCCCACCCTTTTTTCCTGGGTTAATTCTTTAGGCAATGACTATCATTAACCATTTAATGCATTTATTTTCAATTAGTATTGTATACATGTGCTGTTTTGTATATTTTGTATCTTTCTTTCTTTCTTTTTTTTTTTTAATGAGGTGGGTCTATAGTAATTTACACCACTCCCTCATTTGAGCACACCTGGATAACTCGCAAACCTGCTTACAACACTGAGGCAAGTGTGCATCCCATTAATCTTTCTTATAGAAAAGGTGAAAAATAGGCTCTTATTTCCTTAACACGAAAAAATCGCAATTGAAATTGCTAATTGAAAGCTTGATACTGTATATTGTGTTTTATCATTGACAATGGTGGTTAGTGTGCAGAAATTTTGAATCAACATCATGAAATTTGCCAATTTTAATAAGAAACCATACGAAGCCATACATTTTGTACGATTTTCTTGAAAAAAATATTTTCTCAATAAATAAAACAACATACATGTATGACAAATGATCAATGAAAATGTTGACAAATGACTACTGGTGGCAACGCAGTAAGAAATAAATACACCCCAAAAAAGTATTATAAAGTGAAATTTATGTTTTAATTTTATCTTGTAACTCAGTTTCAATGTAATAGCAGAGACATATATAACACAGAGATTGGCAACTCCTTTGTACTATCTAGTGGCACCTTTTTCATATGCAAATGAGGGTGCCAACATGGTGAGTGTCCAGGTAAGGGTCCATTTATGCTTACGTGGTGGCTAATGAGCCAGGGATGTAAACTAATATTAGCTGTATATATGGTAGTAAACAGGTGATGACACTATAGTCAGTTGTTTTTAGAGCAACAATATTAACAGTAAGGAGTTTTAATACGTAAAAAACTTGTGATGATATTTCGACAATAATGTAAAGCCAGTTGATACAGATTTTTGACGATACATTGCAGCACTGTTCCCCATACATGTATCTGCATCAGATATTTCATTATCATCAGACAGAAAAGTTATTTTTTTGCTCATGTTTAGACCCTAAATACTGTATTTAAACCCTGGATATGGCCCTTAAAATTAAAATTAACTTTTTGAATGATACCAAATACAACTTAATTGAATGGAAGATGAAGAAATGCATAAAATAGAGCAACTGGTACATATTTGAAAGTTGATGCAGAAAAGCAGTTCAAGTTATTTCAAGACAAAATTTTATGGTAATGTTTAAACCTTGGATATGACCCTTAAAATTAAAATTAACCTTCCTGAAGCTTGTGCAATCAGCAGAAAATTTATTTAGCTTTTAAATGGTACCAAATATGACTTGATTTAATACATGATGAAGAAATACACAAAATAGGCAATGGATATATTACCTGCCAATTTGACTATCAATGTCACACCTGCCCCTTGGACTCATTACTCACATACTGTAATCCTTTTCTCACAAAATTTCAAAGAAAAGATACAAATAATACCATTTATATTTAAATGTTAAATATTGATGATATATCCAAGAGATATCACAGAATAATAAGATCAAACTGAATTTCAAGATGCAATATGACAATATGTGCTCTTGCGGTAGACTTGCAATGAAGCTGCCCTGATAGTGCTCTCACCTAATCATGCCATGTGATGTTACAGAGATCTTTTGATAACAAAAGACCCAGCAGGGAGTTGCTCTGTGTTATATATGTCTCTTATATTAGTCATAAATGTGATATGCCCTCTTTTATTCAAATGTGGAAAGAGTCAATTGGTTGCCATAAGAAAAACACACATTTGATAATCGTTCAAAAGTAAAGCACACCTTGATGTGACACCGAAAAACAGCTGATTTGATGACTATTCCATGGGCTTTCTCATTTCTCCAACAAACAAAATAAAAATCAATTACATTATAGAGAAGAATACAGAGAAGTTCTCTCTGTCTCGACATCTTTTCTATCTTATGCAATAAAAAGTGAGTGTTCGAAAACATCGCAGATGGATTTAAAGTACTGTCCTGAATTGTGCTTATTGAAGCGAAGTTTCAAAGCACATGTGTCATTACTCAACTGAACAATAAGGAACTGACAATCAACAGGCATTTTAATCTCCTTATCTACTAAGGTTTCACCCAGCTGAGTTTGTCATGGAATTGTGTGCAGTAAATGTATATGAATTAAATATGAACAAATATGTAGTCAGGTTTAGTTGCCATGTAGAGCATTACCCAAGGGTTGTTTATTTTTTACTTTAGCTATTTCAAAATAATTAGTCTGGCTCACCCAATGCTGCACAAGCAAAGTGCCTGCAGTGAGAAATCCAATTACCTCAAGTTCTCTGGCCGTGAATTATCCATAATCAGGGTACTTATAGAATAAAGTCTCGACGTATTATCACAACACAATGAGTTTTGTCAGGAAGCTGTCCACTTTATGAACGCAAACTTCAGCTGTAGAGGTATATGAAATATAAAATTGTATTCTTTCTTACTGTCCGTTTTATGTGATAGGATTGTATTATAGATTTAATGTTTGGAAATTTAATATAAATTTTACAGAATCAGATCTATGTCATATAACGCCATGTTATATTATATGTATAGCATGCATTAAAGGACAAGTAATGTTCGAGTTCTTATAATTCAGCGACATTATTCTTGTCGGACAGATTCATGTACAAACGTGGTTATTATAATAATAATCTCATACCATAGTTCTGATGAAATGATTTAATGTGTAACGAAGCCAATTCATGCGTGTGCATGCATAATATATACTTCTGCATTCATACTTAACCATGTCTTATGTACTACAAGGCTCAGTCATTATAATTTTAGCTGTTTTTGTGATGGGGAGTAGTAGAACTCTATGGGGTTTCATGTAACTCGTATGTTGGGGCCAATGGTGACACTGGCTTGGAGGATGGTATTGGTCTACTCGCAGTGAGGGACCAAAGCTTCAGGACCAGCGGGTCTTTCTGGAATAAGGAGGCTCTTGAGGGATCCTTCAGCAGACTGGGATGGGTGGGCCATATGTGGTGGCTAATTGACCATTCAGCAAGAGCTGTGGAACCAGAAATACATCATGGTCATCAACTGGACACCACGAGATACATATGTTCCATTTTTGAATCAATATTATTCAATATCATGATATGAGTGAAATCAATAACTCAATATCGTTATATGAGTGAAAATCAATAATACATAGATCCTACTTGTGGATGAAACATACATTATTCATATTTCTGTACAAATTCTGTACTTTGATCACCCTTGGTGATAGAATCATATATTGTTTGTATATGTGTATAAATCATATACTTTGATATCCTTGGTGATAGAATCATACATCATTCATATTTGTGTATAAATGCTATACACTGATCATCCATGGTGATAGATCCATATATCAATCATATTTGTTTACAAGTTCCATACATTGATTCTTGTTTGATTTCTCATTGAAGTTACATGTTCGAATTAGTTCCATTTAGGGACAATATCATTTCTTTATGTCAGTTGTTGAGCTCGGTGCACATCATTCTGTTAAATCCTTTGGTGGACTTTATGCAAACAAGTATGGTGTCAGATTCATTCATCGTTCAATTACATTATAAATAAACACCTCATTCACGAAATTACTTTCAGTGTCTTCACTAAATCCAAACCTAACCCAGCTTCATCCTGTTACAGAGTTCACCTGATCCTTTTACAATCAACGGGACTCTTTCTGATAACCTGGACACCACACAACTGCTACCAGCTTTGCAGAATTAGGTAAAACAAAAGATATGTTCACTGGGAAGAAAACCTGCATATAGAGGACTCAACTAGTGGAATTTTCATGTATCCCAAATTAAAAATATGCATATTTTTAAGCAGGTTTCAGTGTTCTGGAGAAGTCTGTTACTTCTACTATAAATGTTATAACTGCTTTCATGTACTCACATCAAGGTCACTCTCTGCTTTCTTCACTCTTTCTCCTTTCAGCTGACTTGTTGCTCTTTGTAAAAGAGCACTTGTCGCACTAGAAGTCCGTCTCATGATAAGAAATCTGAAAATAGTAATTCCTCAACAGTTCATTCATGATAAAGAACATAATCTTAAATAGTGACAAGAAGCCCAAGTGGGCCTGACACTGTTCACCTGGCTAACATAACTTAACAGTTGATTATTTCACTAAGCAGGTTTATGTAGTATTGTAAGAACACAACCTATGTAAACTAGCTCACAAACTTTATATCATGTTGATTTTACCTGTTTTACTATATACTGATATCTAAAAAAATTCAAAAGATAAAGTTATAAATAACATGCTTGATCATAACCGAACTCATCCACGATCTTGATGATATAAACAAATTTACCAAGTCTGATAATGAATGGATAAGAAATATAGTCTTTAGATACTGAGAGGTAACAAGCCGAACCAATCTGATGCAAGTTATCTCACTAATATGTGCAGATCTAATTTATTATAGAACCTGTCAACAACAATGACAATATAAGCTTAATCAACAAGGTGGAGCAAAATCTGATTGGAATTCAGTCATCAGAGTAGTAAAAAGCTTAGACCATCAGATAAAAGATTATCTCATTAATATGCATAAATCTTTCTCTTAATCAAACTCATCCAACATCTTAATAATATATGACTAACAAATTTGATCAAAATCTGATCAGAAATATAGTTGCCCCAGTGGTGACAAACTCTGACAATCAGATGCAAGGTTATATCATTATTATGCATGAATTTCATTCATAATCATACTCAACCAAAATATTAATGACATGGACCTATTTACCAAGTTTGATCAAAATCCTATAAAAATTTGAGTCTCGAGAGTAGTAAAAAAAACAACCCAGCCAATCAGATGCAAGATCACCTCATAAATATGTATAGGTCTCACTTATAATACAAATCAGCCAACACCTTAATGATATTAGCCTATTTACCAAGTTTAATTAAAAACAGGTCATAAATGCAGTCTCTCAAGTGGTAAGAAGCTCAGCCAATCATATGCAAGATCACCTCATTAATACATGTGCAGATCTTGCTCAAAATAAAGAACATTGAACATTTTGATGATATAAACCTATTTACCAAGTTTGATAAAAATATGATCAGAAATATAGTCTTCAGAGCAGTAACATTCTCAGCGAAATACAGGAAAGATCACCTCATCAATATGCATGTATCCCGTGCATTATAAAACTCATGTGAGATCTTGATTATATAAGCCTTAATTTGAAGTTTGATCAAAACCAGATTAAGAAATATGACTTCCTGATTGGTAACAAGCTCAGCCAATCAGATGCAAGATTACATCATTAATATGCATGGATCTTGCTTGTTATTGAATTCATCCAAGATCTTGAAGATATACATTTAAGCCCATATTCTAAGTTTGATCAAAATCAGATCAGATCAGAATTATGGCTTCCAGAGTACTAGCAAGTTCAGTCAATCTGATGCAAAATCACCTCATTATAATGCATCTATCTCACTCATTATTGAACTTGTCCAAGATCTTGATGATGTAAGCATTTATTCCCAATTTGATCAAAATCAGGTCATAAATATGGCCTCCAGAGTGGTAACATGTTCAGCCAATCAGATGCATATATCATGCTCATTATCGAATTTGTCCAAGATCTTAATCATATAAGCAAATACGGATCAAAACTGGATCAGAAATATGGCTCCCATGAGTGATGACATGGTCAGCCAATCAGATGCAAGATCACCTCATTAATATGTGTGGATCTTGCTCATTGCCGAACTTTTCTAAGATTTAATGATATAAGCTCATATTAAAAGTTTTATTGAAATCAGATCAGCAATATGGACTCCAGCATGGTAACAAGGAGTTGTTGATGGACAGATTACAGATGACACATGACAGACATAGGGCCATACCATAAGTTCACTTACAGCCATGTGAGATAAAACCTGCACTGCTGGGAGTTTCTTATCAAAAGCCCTAAATATGGTGTAACTCGAGTACAAGCAGCTAGCACAGCATTATAAAATGAAATTACAATTTGTTTAGCATAAACTGTTCCATGTTCTTTAACTTTTTAAATGCAATGAAAAAACAAGTGGAAACAAAAGGTGATATCATTGTACAGCTCTCCCTCATTATAACATGGCAGTCGGGTTCCATCACTGCCAACCGTGTTATGTACCGAACCGCGTTATACTGAGTACTACGATATATTGAGAATAGTGTAATATATGAAACCGTTGTATAGTGGGCACTATCAAATTTTTTTGAATAATGGTGTTTTGAAAAGGAAATGAAGATATAAGACTAAGTTTCACCTTGTTTTCTTTCAACCCTGTTATATACTGGTATGATTTTGGTCATGGGGTCCATAATAGTACTGTGTTATATCCGGAATCGCATTATAACAAGGCTTGTTATAACAGGGGAGAGCTGTAATTGCATTGTAGCAGTAACAGCTTAATCATATGTTATTACAAGTGGCTGGGTAGTTATAAAACAATACTTTACAGATCTGGTCCAGACTGGAATATATCATAGAGTAAAATCTTTAATCATTTTATCTTTCCTGCATAGTTCCAATATTTTTCAAAATTGGAATTTATAAATATTCAAACATTTGTTCCATTATGTGGGATGTGCATTGTCAGGTGAAAACCAGCAAATTATATTATAAATGTTAAACTGTACAGATGCCATGTATCAAATGTACTTCACTGGAATAGAGTCCAATGTGTGCGTGGAGAAGGGATAAACAAAACACTGGGCTGAGGTAGGGGATAAATAAAACACCAGTCAAAACTGCCAACCAGGTTATATACTGAACAATGGTATAGCAGGAATGATCAAAAATTAAATGAATATGTTTGGGGGGGGGGGAATAAACAAAACACGTCAAACATGCAGTGATCACTTTAGTTAATGTAAACTACGCAGTTCATTTTAAGCTGTGCCTATGTGCAATTTTGACTCCATGTGCCTTGTTCAAAATGGAAATTTTTTGTAGACTTGTCCACCATATGGCTGCTGGCTTGTTCATGAAACAGGTAAATCTGGTTTAAAATCATCTGCTTGTGACTTGAATGGGAAGCATCTGTTGTCCATCAAAATCATCTGATTGTGACATGACGGGGAAACATCTATTGTCCATCACAACCTCTATTAGACAAAGCAAAACTACTGCTTGTGACCTGATCAGGAAGCATCTATTGTTGATCACAACCTCTGATAAACAAAGCAAAACTACTGTTTGTGACCTGACTGGGAAGCATCTATTGTCCATCACAACCTAATATCATGTGCTTGTGACCTGACTGGGAAGCATCTATTGTCCATCAAAATCATCTGCTTGTGACCTGACTGGGAAGCATCTGTTGTCCATCACAATCTCTGATAAACAAAGCAAAACTATTTGCCAAATTATGCTAGACAAAGTGAACTTTTTCCTGTTTCTGTTTCTGCATTTGTACAGTACAGGGCCTTTTGGCATTAGTGCACTGGTGGGGAGAGATGTATTATATTGAGATGAAAGATTTCTTTTTTGAATGTCTTCCACTGTTTTCACACTCACAATTTTCTTGTCAAGGTCATTCCAATTTACTGTCGTTTTTAATAAAGAGTTTTGAAACTGAGTATCATATTGCTCTATATAAAATGCTGATTTTTCAAAAAAAATTCTTCTTTCAAAATCTTTGAATTGTTTTGGCCTAATACCGGTAATACATCTTTGTTGTAAAGGTTTTAAAAAATCTGGGTATTTAATAGCTGGTACAAAATGTAGTTTTCTGGGGGGTGGGTAAAACTGATTTTGATTATGCAATACTTACCTGCCGCTATTGCACAGCTTTTACTTTTTTGTGTCAAAAAACCTTGTCTGTTCAATGTGAATACATCCTCCCACAAAGTGGAGAATTGTCAACAAGACATGGTCCACTCGTGCACCTCGCATGCCCATGCACAGAAGAGTCATCTTTTTCATAGGTGACGATTATGCCAGGACATCATAGTGGGGTGGGAGGATGGCATTCAGTAATAGCAACAGATAAGCATTGCATAATTAAAATTAGTTTGACCCCCTCAAAAAAATACATTTTAATAGCAGCAATAACGTACCAGTCGCTATTGTGTAGCTGAATTTGTCACTTAGGTGGGTAGGCTGATGTGTTACACTGTTCAAAAACAGAGAGAGAAAAAAAGGAATATATTCACCATTAGAGGGAGAGATCCATCTTA
Source organism: Margaritifera margaritifera (assembly GCA_029931535.1). Taxonomy (NCBI): domain Eukaryota; kingdom Metazoa; phylum Mollusca; class Bivalvia; order Unionida; family Margaritiferidae; genus Margaritifera; species Margaritifera margaritifera. The sequence goes on from JAQPZY010001338.1 coordinate 50,922, forward strand.
CAGAATGTGGTGTCCCTCTGGGCCACATGTTGTGCCACAACTATGGGTCCCAGAGAAAAAATGCCTGTGCTTTGTTGTACTAACAAGCAGAGGTAGAAGGAGGAGAAGGTAGTATGGGATCGCCAAAATGCTGCCTTCATGACATCCTCCAAGGAAGAATGATTTAGATAGGCCCATGAGGCAGTGACAGCTGGAAACTCAGGGACTTTTAATTTCATAAAAGAAAGGTTCTTTATCAGTAAGGCACTGATAAGCTCTTCTGATTGTGGTAACAATCCACCGTGAGATAGTGGAAGCTGAAATATCATTGGAGCCATTCAGAGAAAGGAAAAGTTTATCCTACCCTTCCTTTTTCCTTTAGAGGCATTTAGATAGAAACGCAGTGCCCTAACTGGACAAAGAAGCCTATCTTGATCATCTCCAGCACAGATTTGACTGAGACTGGGAATTTCTATAAGTAATGGAGCTACCGAAGGTAACTGAATTTTGACTAAAAACCCTGGTTAACAAAGGAAACGGATTCGTAATTGCTATTAAACCAGAGACAGCCAGTGTCAATAGAAAATGCATGAATCTTGCTGTGTCTTCTCACAAACGCAAAAGCGAGTAAAAACACAGTCTTGATTGTGGAGTCCTGAAAAGAAGCCTCACTCAATGGTTCATAGGGTGTTTTGGTTAAAGACCATAAAACACAAGATAGATTCCATCTAATGAGATCAGCAAGGCGCGAATCCGAACTGATTGCTGAGCCCTGAGAGAATTTAAGTGTGCTGGAAATGGCAGCTCTAAAGCCCTTGATAGTTGATACTGAACATATTTTGTTCTCAAAAAGGAACAAAAGGAAATCAGAAACAGAAGTTACAGAAGGACAGCTAGGATCAATGTGTTTCATACTGCACCAATCACATATGAGTCTCCAACTTGCATCATAGTCTTTGGATGTTGAAGCTTTCCTGGTCTGAATGACACAACTGGCAACCCAACCCGAAAACTTTTTATGGCGAATAGATCGCCTGAGACGAGCCAAGCAAGAAGGTGGAGAATGTGTGGGCTGTTGTGTAGGAGGGAGACCCAGTGTTGTGACAAGATCTCTCATGTGAGACAGAGACCTCAGTTGATCTATCAAGAGGTCTAGAAGATTGCTGAACCATGATAGTTGGGGCCACAGTGGGACTATGAGAATGATATGAGCAGTGGAAATTAAGACTTTTTGTAGAACTTGAGGAAGCAGTCAGAATGGTGGGAAGGCATATGTGAACAGACGATCCCACTGGAAGCTAAATGCGTCCACTGCCCATGTTCTCTGATTCGGGAATGGAGAAACGTAAAAGGGAAGTCTGTTGTTGAGCCTGGTGGCAAATAAGTCCACCAGAGGCTTTCCCCACAGTGAGAAAAGGGACTCTGTTACTGAGTGGCGAAGAGACCATTCCATGAAGACTGTTTTGCCTGCCCTGGACAGACTGTCCACTAATACGTTCTTCTTCCCTGGAATGTGGTGAACTCACATTGTGATGGTCTCTGAGGTTACCCAGCAGAGGAGGTCCCAGATCTCCACATAAAGAGAAGGGGCATGTGTGCCTCCTTTACGGAAGAGATACGCTACAATGGACGTGTTGTCTGCGGAGACCGTGACACATCGACCCCTTACTCGGTTGATGCACCCTTGCAAAGCTAAAAATACAGCTTTCATTTCAAGATTGTTGATGTGAAGAGACGATTTGTCCTGAGTCCAATGACCCTGGAGAATTATGCCCTCTTGTTCTGAATGAGCGCCCAAAACCGGAATCTGACACATCAGCGAACAGATGGGAGTGGGGGACTGATGCATGCACAGGGACCCGTCAGGAATCTGTCCCGATTCATCCACCAGCCAGTTGTGAAAATACTGGCCAATTTGGGTTCACAGAAATCGGAGGTAAGATGCTACTACTCCCATAACTCGGGTGAAGACTGCGTGTGGAAGTGATTCCGAACGGCAGAGCCCGGAATTGAAAAACTTCCTGGTCAAAGCAAAACCGGATCTTTTTTCGATGTCGAGGAAATATCGGGATGTGCAAATAGGCATCCTGAAGGTTGATGGAGACCACCCAATCTGATGTATGTATTGCTTTCCGGATTGAGGAAGTGGTCTCTATCTTGAAATGTTCCTCCAGAAGAAAGCGGTTTAACGGGGAGAGATTGATTAAAACTGAAGCCATTCTGATCACCACACAAAGACTTTCTCATTCCCATCCCTTACCTCAAACAATAAGTATCAGCAAGACAACATTAAATTCACACAATCAGTATGACACCTAGGTGTCACTCTCGACAGTACTCTCTAATTACACCAACATGTCATGAACATATGCAAGGCTGCATATCTGGAGCTGAGACCTATCAGCTCTATTTGCAATTTTCTTTCAGTTGATGCCACAAAAACACTTGTGTGTTCCTTAGTACTCTCTAGACTGGACAATTGTAATTCACTTTTATCTGGATCATCTCAGAATCTCCCACAGAAACTTCAAAAAGTTCAAAACAGCTGCTCGGATCATCCTTAGAGTACCAAGAACCGAGCACTCCTCCCCTCTACTATGTACCCTCCACTGGTTACCTGTTCACTCCAGAATCAAACACAAAATCTGATCTCTATGCTACATATCAATGCCTTACTCCAGTCCAAAATACCTGGTGTTTGTTTTTTGTTATCATGTCGATCTAACTAATATTGTAAAGTTCTTAGAGCTTCTAAAGATTAAATGCTGTACTAAGTACTCATTATTATTATTATATTTATTATATGAAATTTCCCGCTTTCTTGGTGACCAGGAACATTCAGGAGTAGAATGTGGGAGACTGATTGTTCATGACCCTATCGACTGCCCCTTTCTGCAAAAGGGTGTGCACCTCTTCCCTTAATTTCACCAGATTGGAACAGTGAAAAAACTTGGGGGTCCTTGGTAGAGGGGGTTGTTTCCGAAAATGAAGTTGGTAACCCTCACTCACAATAGAATGGACCCACCTCAAAAGAGGCCTGGACGATCACCTATGAGGACGTTTGGGAGAGGACTGCTTGGCAGGAGAGGATGCAAGTCCCTAGAGCTGTCCCCCCTCCTTCTTTAGGAAAGGAAGGCAGGTTAGAGAACTTCCTCCTAGAGGCTCTTCAATAATTTCCACACCATGAACCCGACTGATGAGGTCTCATTTGAGGTTGCAAATTGGACTGAGGCTGCATCTGTTTGAAGAATTTAATGGATGGCTGCAGGGTGCAATTTACATTAGTACACTTCCTGGCCAATTGCAATGGACCAAGAGTGGGTGTGAAAGATCTATGTTGATGATGTCAAATCTTGTGAAGTCACAGTAGGGATGTGTCCTCTAAAGAGGGGCTCGGCTTCCAATGAAGCAGCCATAAAAGGTCTTTACTGTGATTAAGTAAGACTTTTTAGGAGTCCAATGGAACGTCACAGCGGAAATGCAGAATTTCCACTGATAAGGCCATTGCGACAGAAAGCGTATGCCGGGATGTCTTGGCCACAGCTTCCAGCACCTGTTGTAATGCAGCTGGATTCAGTGCAGCCTCTTTCAGCATAATAAATGAAGTAGCTGAGAAGAGGTCAGCATGAGAAGCTGTGGTGACTAAAAGCCAGGCTTTCTGTTCAATAGCTTAAATTGTTTTAATGAGAAGGTGTGCCCAGGCTCCAGTTGAGATACCCACTTGGGATGAACCTGCTTCCAACTGGGGAGGTTTAATGGGCCACTTCAGGGAATGTACCCGGTAACTCGAAGCAGAGACCATAGTTCTCAAGGTAGTTGGAGGAACGGACCACCCTCTACATCGCCATGTGATGTCTTGGCCTGTCAAAAACCTCTGTGATATTTCCTCAATCATGGAGGAATGAAGATGAAGCAGGAGATCTGGTTGTGGTTGAGTCACAGAGATCTTTTCCAAAATGGAAAGGATCTTCTTGGAATGTGCGCCAGATGGTTTCGGGCACAAGTCTGCGGGTAATAGGTGGTAAACTTTATTTACTGACTTATCAAAGAACCAGATCTCCTCCTCCTCATACAACTGAGAGGAGCTGGTGGGCCTTATAGGAATCATCAAATGGGCTGTTTCTACCTCGAACTCACTGGAGTCAAAAAGGATAGAAAGGGCATCATCCTCTAGCACACTCTGAGCCAGAGAATGGATGGGCATCACTATGTTCTTCAGTGGAAGTGACATAGGAGCACTCTGTGCCATTTCCTGTATTTCATCATGGTGAGTAGGGGCTCTATGTGTACTATTAGTTCCAGGGTGAAAACGGGACTGCTCGTCTTTCCTGGATGTCGTTATGTCTCCAGCCTTCCTGGTGAGTGCCACTGACGAGGAGGTGATGCTGGGAGATACGGACTCTGGCATCACCTCTACTCTGGGTCCCTGGTCCAGTAGCCCAATGGGGCACAAGGAACCAATTACCCTGAGGTGCTGGGCCCCACATCCCGTAAGGGTTCATTTGGATAATAGGAAAGGGGAGATACCGATCCAATCCCCTTCCATAGTCTGGACCCACTGGGCACACTCCCAATCCTGTACTGGGTGTGATGGTGGAGTGAGGAAAGGGGGCAACTCAGTCCAATCCCTATTCCCAAACCACATGGCTTCTGAGTAATGACCAGTGGAAAATCGGTTACTGGTACAACATGACCGGTGGTGGATACAATCTGACTGGTGACTGGGAGTGAACTGACCAGTGATCGATATCTGGCGACCAGTGACCAGAATTTACCAATGACCAGCCCAGTCACCAGTCAATGACCGGTCAAAGCTCAGTGACCAGTCAGGTAGCATAGATATGTCAGAGCTTAGTTCATCTTCATCAAGGTGTAACGCTGCTCCTCCCAATTTTTAGGGCATGACACGCTACCCCAGAAGTGTTGCGTGTGGTGCAGCTCTTCCCTCATGAAAGGATGAGACACGCTACTCAGGGAGTGAGACAAGCGGTGCAACTCCTTCCTCGCGGAAGGGAGCAACATGATACTGTGTACATGAGGAATGTTCGACTTCTCCCTCTCAGGGGAAGGCGATCTTCTCCTCGAACATTCATTCCCTTCTACAGGAGGGGCCTTACCTGTGTCCAAAGAGACTGGACCCATAAGCTCCTGGAACCCAAGAGAGCTGTTCTGAACTGAAGAACTAGTCACCTTGAAGTGGGCTCCCTGGGACTCTGCAAGAGAAAAACCTGAAAATTCAGACCATAAGGGGGCCTGACGTTAGCTCTGCCCTCTAAGTATGTCTGGAATCTGTTATATTCCAGGTTTCATTAGTCCATATTCTCAAAAAAGTACAACAATTCTGATGTGTACACTCTGAACAAGCAAGTCAGTCTGGGTGAGTGTCCCAAGGGCCCTTCTTGTGGCCACACTTTCCCCCAGATTGTCCTGACATTGCTCTCTGAAATAAAAAATATCTGAAAGAGAACATTAAAAATGACAATATGTATTATGTCACATGTAAAACTCACCTGCTTGTATGTGGTGTGTGCTATATACATCCCATGTATTTGCACATGGTAAACAATAATTCACACATGAGGAAGTTTCTGTCTTTTCTTAATAAGACATTCAATTGTTAAACCTTTATTGTTCTCTTGTAGCAATGCAGACACACACAATATGAATATGAATTCCTATTAAGTTGAGGTAGGAGCTTTGTTGCATCATTACTTAACACACAAGATTTTCCCATGTATTTTGAAAATACAAGGAGTGTACCCTAACCCCTAAAGGGTGAGATACAACGAGGTAAACTAAGAGGTCCTTTCCAGAACTAATTTCTAAAAAGGGGCAAGGGTTACCTGCATATCAACAGAAGACGAGATGGATGAATTGTAACACTAGATAGAATATTGTTGAAAGGAAAACCGCAATGTGGTTTTAAACTAGCAACAAGCAATTTTTCTCTGGTCACGTCATGCACGACACAACCATTAACAAGGCATCCTTGAAAAAGATGACTGTTCTGTGCATGGGCATACGAGGTACAGGAGTGGACCATGTCTTATTGACACTTCTCCACTCTGTGGGAGGATCTATTCACATTGAATGGACGAGGTTCCTCAACACAAAAAAGTAAAAGCTACGCAATAGTGGCAGGTAAGTTACTGCTGCTATTAAACTTCCATCCACCTTGCAGAGGAACACCTCTGTATACACGTCTACTTTGTAAGGAGGACTGTTCTAGGTTTCTAACATCCCAGTCATACGGCCAACATCTCTAGATTTATAATTAACACTGACAAACCTAGCTGCTTCATGCTGCACCTTTTCTACTTGGTCTAAATGACTGGCTTGGTATGGGTACCAATAAGTATGCCAACTGATGGCAACAGTCAAGGCTGAATTTTAGGTTTATTTTCAAGAAAGCTATTGGCTAGCTACCAGTTATCATGAATTTTTAAAAAAAAGAAATCAGGAATCACTCAATATGTATTATGTAAAGAGTTACCTTTAAAACCAGGAGAAAAACTTGATTTACACCCTATTTTTTGAGTCCTCTATTAGTTTGTTTCCTTCACAAAGTTTGCAATACATTGTCCATGAGAACGACCTACTTTTCTATACTTGAAATGAAGTCACTGCAACAGTTATCATGATTCAAAAGTAACCTAATTTTTTTCATGAAAGTTCTTATGATTTGCAAATTTGTTAATTATTTCAGTAAATGGTTTTATTGTAAATCAGCAGCATGAAAATTATGCCAAACCCCCCGTCCACAAAAACTACATACCAGACACAAACATACATCAACTGAAAGTTACAAAGATATGTTCATAGATCAAAAAGGGCATCTTGCTTGATGCATGGATACAAAACCGCAGGGTTTAATAGTCAATCTGTTGTTTGCTTTTAGTGCCCTTCATTGGAATTCCACATCGAGATTACATTATATCCATTGCCAAATAAGAATGTTTAAATGCAGTAGACACAGACTCTACAGGCAAAAAATGCAACATTTTCCTAGGTGATGTTGGCCCGCATGGTGTGATATAGATATTGATTAATATTTTTAAGGTGAGTTTGGAGATTTTATATTAGAGTTACTTTCATTTATGTAATACCCACTCCTAAGGTACAACTACTGTCTTTTTGGAACAGATACGCACACAAAAAATTTCCCATACAAAGTGGACATGCGCGGACAATCCCAATAAATGGTACACCATGATAACTGCTCACTAGCCAACAAAGAGGAAGCTTGGTCTCTCCTGTTTTTGCGGTACTTAATGTTCATGCTATTATTATACAAGATGTGCACATACCTTTATCAAGATTTTGGGAATATATATTTATTAGGTTAGAAAGAAAAATCAGAGATTTCCATTTCAAGCAGCAAAGTTCCAACTGCATAGAAAGCACCATCTATCTGATGTTACCATATTTTATCTAAAACAGGAACCAATCTAATTTTCATGGTACTGTGTATGTTTAACACATCGAAAGAGTTGTCAATATCTGTGCTAAGTTTAATGAAGATAAAAGTGGAATAAGGGAAAAATGTGCAAATTACTCACATATTTTGCTAAGTAAAAACTAAATTAGGTTAATGAATCAACTTAAAAATATTTAAACTGTAAATGGATTGAATCACTGTCAACTAAATTCTATTACGATAAAAATATAATTTGTTTCTCAATGTTTTACGATCTTTTTTACATTATGTTTAACTTTAAAATTAACTGTCCCATTTATTATTATTTCTTTCATTTATACCAGGTAACTGTTGTATGAGAATATCTACATGTCATCTTATGATGTATCTTCACTCTCAAATGTGGTCACTCCAAACCTTGCTAATTCCTGGTGTACCTGGTAGTAAACAGTCATAAAATTTACACAATTCAGAGGATTTACTTATTTTTGTAGTTTATCTGAATCATGAGCCAATATTTTTCTGGTCGTGTATCATATAAAGAATATCAATTTGCTCCCACATACTTACACAAAAGACAGAGACTGACAAGCTGACAGAAAGATTGATAATTTTTAAGTAATGCATTGATTATACATACATACTACAACTCTCCCTCATTACAGGGTCCATAACTGCCAACCACATTAAGTACTGAACTGCGTTATATTCAGAACTTCTATATGAACGGAACCACAATATATTGAGAATAGTGTAATATACCACACTGTGGTATAGCGGGAACAATTAAAATTTGTTAAATAATGGTGCTTTGAAAAAGAAACGAAGATATAAGACTAAGTTTCACCTTGTTTTCTTTCAACCCATATTGCTATAAATTGGTATGACTTTGGTCATGTGGTCCATAGCAGTACTGCTTTATATCCAGAATCACGTTATAACTAAGTGCATTATAATGGGGGAGAGCTGAACCAGGGGTTTACAAATTTTATAAAAGTCAGTTTGTCCAGGGCAAGCTGACTGGAAAATTACACAAGAAAATGTGAGACTGACCTTGACAACAAGATGGAAATGACATATGATAGATGAAAGAAACTGCAGCCAGTTATGTAATAGAAGAATGCGGCACATATAAACACTAAATAAAGGTGCTGATATATGTAGTGTGGCGAGATTGCAGGTTATAAAACTTGCAGAACATAAAGCATTATGAACAGAAAATGACCTCTTTCTCCATCTCTCTCAATTTCTTGGACTTGCCCACGAGCAAGTACCTTGGAAACTTAACCTTGCCCAATTCGAATCCAAGTTTGTCGCAGAATTTTGGCAAGTGAATTTGTAAATCCCTGCATACAGACATAAAGTCTGATAGACACATGCTGATAGATAATTTGTATGACATTCACTGATTATACACATTCTGTCAACACATTAGAGAAACCTGCCAGAACCAGTCTACTTGGGACCGGAAATATTCCACCAGTACAATGACTGGTGCGATGATGTGTTGCTGAGTAATTGGATTAGAATTGTTAAAGAACAGCTGACATGTGTACAAAGCATGCTGCTAATTGATTACCTTATTGTTGGAATTTGAGGAGTTTAAGTCCAAATGCGAGATGTTTTTTGAGGTGTTATAAGTAATAAAGGGATGAAAAGTTGTTGGACGACCCTTGGTGGAGGGGAGATAAAATGAAGAAACTGGCCATAAAAAATTATTTTGGCAGACACACTAGAGTAAGTATTTTGATTTATGTCCTGTTGAGTTGTTATTGTATTGTTCCAGATGTTTTAAGAGGGCAGCTCTTACATTTTTTGTTCAATTCTAAACGTGTGATTTCTCCCAATGCTAAGAAACCACTGGCTAAGAAATATTACAAGATCAACAGTGCTTGGATATGAGAGTTTTAGTGTGTGTAGGTGAGCAGCAAAAAGGTCCAGAGTTTGCGTTGTGTTTCCGAGGTATGCATCTTTTGTATTTCATAAACTATTTGAAGTTTTCATACACATAAATTTAGTTCAAGCCCTAGATAAAATATATCAGTTCAAAATATATTACAAGATAATTAATTTTAAAGTTCTGATAAATTATTCATAAAAACATAAATACATCATGTATTTTTTTTTCATTTTTATTTAAAGTCTAAACAAATCTTAATTTTTTTTATTTACAGTGGTGAAACTTGCCAACAGATTTTTGGATCAGGGCCATGAAGAGAAAGAAGCCCTTGAGGATGAAGCTCAGGAATACATCTTCAGTCCAAGTTAGGAACTTCATCCTCAGGGTGAACATAGCTTGCAGGAGTATAGGAGAGTAGTCAGCAACCTTACAAGCCCAGCAACAGGAAAACTGAAGTTAAAACTTCTTTGCAGGCTGTGTGTGGTTGTCCTGTCATTACAACATAATGTTGATAGAGAGAGGACATTCTCCATTCTTCGCAAAATACAAAGTTATTCAAGGGGAATATGGACCAGAGAACTATTGAGAGCCTGTTAAGTGTGAAGCTTAATAATCACAACGAATGTCATCAGTGGTCACTAGACAATGATCTTGTGAAGGAAACAAAAAATGCTATTGGATTTTATAAAAGAAAAATATCAAAAAATATCTGATAAACAGCTCTTCTTTTTTATTAGTCAACAGTATATTGACTCATAATAAGTAATTATTATTGTAACATTTTCCATCATAATCAGAATCTGATTCATGTTCAAACTTGCCATTTTATTTTAGTATGAAGAGAATACATATTATGTCACAAGAAAGCAATTGTTTTATTTTCCATCCCTTTGAAACGTAAAATTTATGCCAATTAAAAATCTACTGGTTTAGATGCCAATCTACTGACCAAAATTTTTAAATCTACTGGTTTGAAATCATAGTTCTGTCACATGTATGAACTGGATATATGTGTATGGACTTCTAACGATTGTAAATATTTAATATTTTTAAATTGATAATTTTAAGCTTTCTGCAATGCACGATGATGTGGTGTGTTATTACTGACATCCTGTTCCTTTCATACCCTGTTTGGGCTCCGTACAGCGATGACTCATTTTACGCGAGAATACGAGAATCTCCTTTTCTATGGCGGTAGACATAGTATGTTCCATTGAACGTTGTTTATTGCAAAATTGGCATCATTTACACTATTTCCTGATTACAGGATTGTAGATAAATGATAAACAAACAAGACAACTTTCATTCGCATGTAAATTATTTCCTTTTATTGCAATTCGTTTCTTGTTAAGTACCGCGAGAATACGGTACGCCATCCTATATCAGCTTTTATTGTTGATTTTGGTAATATGAAATGAATTTCATGTTCTCCAACAGTTTTTTGCCAAGATAACGGTTCTCCTTCATCCTGACACAGTACACAAAATACGTTAAAAATCACACGGTCATTTACTATTTTGAATGGTTCGTAAAAACGGGGGGAAAAAGTTCGCCCACCCCCTTGTTGTATTTGTGCAGGTCTGAACAGAATCCTAATCAACATCATAAGTACTCCATCATTACAATTTTGTATTTTACCACTCATATTACCTTGTAAAATGTTTAAAAACCAATTTCCTATCTAACTATTTCCATTTAATGAGCGTATTTACGAAATGCAACATAAATTTGCAATTTGAACTTCTCCATACTCCCCGTGAACCGCCATTTGTAAACTCATCCAATCGATATCCTTGGTTCTCATCGTAGCTAAACTTTGGGTGCTTTTGTTTCCAGTGTGTATTTCAACACAGAGAGTAATAATATCTTTTGTTTGCAAACACTTCTCACCATCGCCACTAAATAAGCATCTTTGAAAAACAACAGAACTAACGCAGTTTGGTTTGCAAAAACAATATTAGGAATGCAGCAGTCTGATCATTTAACCCAAGTCAAGAAGACACTATTTCTCGCGAACATCACCATTATCATTACCATCTGGCGTAGGAGGGTTTGGTGGAGAAGCCTACATTTCCATAGACTACATCGACTAGTTGCCATGGGGTTGAGCATCATTCAGGATCTTACATTTCAGTTAAATTTAGGAAACTAGTCAACTAATTTCAGTCTTTTGTGAGCCTTGGCGAGCAAGCAAAATTCGACGAGTTTCATTAATCTTCATCATCCATAAAATCTCATCCTTCACAAATGAAGATCATAGCAAGGCGAAAGTCTGGAGACTAAATAAAAGAACCTTAACGAAATAGATGACATTTATACAGTTCAAATGAGAAAAAAATACATAGATGCTTTTAAAAGCTAAGACTCCAGTCTTAAACGACGATACATGACTGCATTTCAAGGGATAGGCTGTTCAAGTGATGCGTTGTTTAACATTGCTCGTCTAGAACTAGTGTTTTAAAATTACTCAGATTACCGACGTTAAATACAGTTTCCTGCCTCTGGTTTCTTGGTGGTCCTGAGGAGGAATGAATTCTGGTGAGATTTAATGAACGAACAAGGAACAACAAACGTAAAGTTACGAGAAGGTATAAATGTGATGATTAGAGATGGCACGCACACACACAAGGGCTCGTGTCGTCGCTTAAAATTTACCTATAAATAATATCGTCGATCCTCCTAACCTCGCTATCATCCTTGAATCGTGCGCCATGTTTCTCGTGACATAAAGAGCGTGTTTCGAGATAATGACGTCATCAGCTGTGTCACCAGCATTCTTCAAGCGTGACAACAAGTATTTAACTAGTAAAATCAGACAAAATTAGATTTAAACAGGTAATTTCGTGTAATTTAAAAAAAAAATTGAATGAAAAACTATATTTTGACTAATGCCTTATTTGTGTCAGACATTTTGGCCTTGAATTGTGTATTATATGCTACAGATAGGTCCGCTGATCACATGTTGGCTTTGTTTACATTTCTTGAACAGGAAAACCCACTTTGGGAATTTATACAACGGCAAAGTCAATGTAAATATTTGGTGTTAATCATGTGGGGTTCTTATACAACGTAAGAAAAATTTCACTCGAAATGTATATTCATTATGGACTTTTTCGTTTCAGTATTATTTAATTAGAAAGAAAAATATATATGTTTTAATGTTACATCCTGGAATACACTTTAAAAATGTATATCCATTTACCAGTGTCTATTTTAAAATCTATCTCTCTCTTGATTGATTGATGTATTTATATGGTAATGAACAGCAAACAGTAATGTAAGTGCACAAATTGCATCTAGAATTAACGGGAAAAAAATTTCATTTTTTATTTTTTTATTTTTTATTATTTGTTATTTCAAAAACACGGAGACGTAATAAACTATTAATATCCATACCATGGCCGAACTGGCACATTCCGGTCATATGCCACGTGACTTTTAAGGCAGTGGCACGAACCATGGATGAACTTCCGGAAATAAGTAAACTTAAACACGCTCGGATAAACGGTAATTCTGAACTAATGTAGATGAATGCCAAATTTTTTTAACGATGATTAAATGAAGTAGATATAATGGAACACTTTCTATGGTTATTTTAATAGATTCTCGCAAAATTATAACGAACGCCTTTAAATTCACGTTAAGGGCACGAAATATGAAAGATCGAGGATAATAACATATACATATATATATATATATATATATATATATATATATATATATATATATATATATATATATATATATATATATATATATACATATATATACATATATATATATATATATATATATATATATATATATATATAATACAAGGGAGGACACTCTTACCATTTTTTCTGCGACGTATTTAAGAAACGACACTGATATTTCAAGCTACATTTCGCATAGCATAATAAATTTAGCACCGATTTGAGCTCAGTGATTCGATTATTTTAGACCTACATCAGTAGTATAGTAAAAGGCCGTTATAAGTGCACATGTCATTGTCGCCCAGTCCCGATCTCGCTGTGCACGCCCAATCCTGGTCTCTACTGAATGTGTCGCTCGCTAACGGACTTTTACTATACCACTGTTAAAGTAATTTGAATATTTTGATAAAATGGTAGTTAGAATGAATCCTATTTTTTTTTAATGTTATTTTAGATTGCATAAAAAGTCTAAATGAAATGCTAAAGCAATATTAGAAAAGCCGATTATATAACTGGAAAAACACGCTAGATTTGTTTTAGAACATACTTGACTCTGTGAAAATATGTTGGGTTTTTGTGTGTGTGTCATAATGACCATGAGCTAAGTTATTGATATTACCACCCATGACATACACAGAAAGTCCTATTTTGTTTAGCGTTACATTGTGTATAACGTGGTGATTAGATCTGAAAGTCCTATTTTGTTTAGCGTTACAATGTGTATAACGTGGTGATTAGATCTGAAAATCCTATTGTGTTTAGCGTTACAGTGTGTATAACGTGGTGATTAGATCTGAAAGTCCTATTTTGTTTAGCGTTTCAGTGTGTATAACGTGGTGATTAGATCTGAAAGTCCTATTTTGTTTAGCGTTACAGTGTGTATAATAACGTGGTGAAAGAATTCATTGTTGCATACAGTTTTTTTTACCTTTGAGTACTTTTTTTGGATAATCTTCATGTGTAATAACATTTTTAACAACTCCGGCTTTGATACCTTTTGCTTTCTTTTTAGTACTATTATTAAAAAGCCTGGCTGAATATATTTTAGCTCTGCAGTCAATAAATTCTGCTATCTGTACTGATTTGGTTTTTGGTTTCATATTTAAATTTGCCTATCACCATTTGTCTCCGCTGTAATATTCATTTTTTTTTTAATACTCAGAAAAGTAAAATAATTCTTTTGAAGCAAACATGTCCTTCTAAACATCATCTGTCTCTATTTCATAGCACAATGAATCTGTATCGGCAAAAAGCAATTTGGCCTTTTTACCATATTTAGATTTAATGTGTCCGTAATGAAAATTACACATAAACAACTTTGAAAGATCGAGCACAGTGAAACCAACATAAATTGGCTTATTAAAAACAATATTTGTTTTCTTTCTATGAATAACTCCTAAGTTTTCATAAAATATTTTCATAGCGACAAGTCCTGGATCAGCAACTAATTTATCGCGTCGTTCTTGTTTGTTGACTATTTCTACGTTGACTCGCTTTCTAATCTTTTCCATAGTTTTACCAAAGACTGAATTGTTCATGAGCTTAAAGAAATCTTTTTCAAAGTCAATTTTAGACATTTTTCTTTTTTCTGTATTAAAATCAATATATGTTTTTAGCCAGGCTTTTTGTTTGAATTTTATTACACGATGAATTCTAATGAGCTGCATGCCCAAATCGAGATATTGCCTTAGGGTTTTGTAGTGAATGACATACCACATTTTATCAATCATATTTGGAATGAGTTTTGGAACATTAAAATTACCAATTTTGAGTTTATCTTTAAGAAATAGAGTATGAGGACTTAACATAAGGTAATCCACGCTGATATTTTCTGGTGCAAGTGGATAGTCATTATGCAGGTCATGAATTCCAGGTGGATACTCAAGATCGACTTCAAGAATGTAGCCAGTATCATCATCACTCCATAATAGTTCTTCAGTAAAATGATCATGATTCATCCAAGAAAATCCATTGCCCAGCCATAAAGATTGATAATACTTAGTAAATAATGTACTTGGATGGTTGTTTAGGATCATAATTTTCTTAATCTTTGAGATTATTAGCTACAGAATGTTTTGTGGAAATGACTGAAATTCCACCTCGAATTCCACGTTCAATCATATTATATATATCTATGTCAATGATGAGTACTAAACACACTTTAGGCATTTTAAGAGCTGCATTCCAAACTAATCCAGGACAGAAATAATACCAAGCAAGATCTAAACTGTAAAAGGTCATGCAGCTATCTCTAAAAGTTTCAAAAACATCAGCTAGTAAAAAAAACATTCTTTTTCAGATATAGATTATGATATTCACCAAGACTTTTAATATCCATTAGTCCATACATTGCAGGCATGTTTGTAATCCTCATCTTAAATATCTTCGTTGTCAAGTTGGTTATAAAAATCTTCTTTTGATGGCAGAATAGTTTCATCAAATTTGTCCCAAGATAAGATGTAATTCTATGGATAAACTCCAGCGCGTGTGACCAAATCGACATAATGACCAAATTCCTCTGCAGAATGTTTAAACAATTTTTTTATCTTTTACATTTTCGACTAGCTTACTTAATGAAGCTGCCAAAACTGGTAGTTATCTATATAACGCAAGTAGCCAAGTGAAAATGACATATAGTTTTCCGTGTTATTTGGAATACAGGATATGCTTTGGTCATATTATCCAAAATGTTTTACGATCAAATGGGAATCATAACCTATCAAATTATGCAGCACCAAAGGGAATAAAATTTAGTCGCTTTACATGAAGATTACATTGGCTATGAGCAGGACCACAATATTTGCTTGTAGAATGACAATGATTTATAACTCTGTAGTAACCCAGTGGTTTTACGCCAATCAAGCAATTGTCAGAGGTCATAAAATCGTTTTTGTTCTTGTGTAAAAATCGTTTTTGTTGCAAGAACATTACTGATAGATCCTACTTCATCAAGTGAGTTACTAATGAAATGTTCAACACAATCAGCACCGCGAAATAATTTTAAAGGCTTTTTAAAGTTTTTGTTGACACAGACCAATTTGTATGAATAACTACAGGGAACATGCTCTTGGTATTCCCGTGTAAAAGAACCTTCTGGATCATCTTGAACAATTTTGTTGTTTTCAGTATGAATAATAAGAGCTTCAAAATCAGCATAAATAATAAAATGTACTCTCATTTTGTGATTTAGTTCATCAAACTTGATAATATTTTTGTTTTTATTGGGCATTACAGCTCTTGTAGTATTTATGCAATCTTGACCATGTTGTAAAAGTAAGTCTTCTCGTATAAAACCCTGAAGGCATTTTCTACAGTAAACCATTTTATGCTGTTTTTTTTTTTAATTGTATTGATCATTCATAAGTCCGCTAAAGTTTTTAATCCAGCAGTAGTAATCATCTTTGGTCCCATTATGAATATACAGCAAATACAAATTTGTTTTTTTTTACAAGATATTGATGATAAATGCAATGGATACATTTTACCATCATCCACACCAAAAACATTAGCTAAAATATTATTTTGTCAAACTTTATTAGATCATGAATTTGCACAAGAAAACTAATTCCAGTAAAATTTAGCTGGTTTTGATAGTTTTTAAGCTTGTATTTGAAAGTGTTCAAGACACATCTTAAAATTCTAGATAGAATCCAACCAGACCCTTCAGCGGAAGATGTCATTATTCTATTTTCAAGTATTTTAAACATTTCTTTGACATTAACATCTTTGATATCAAAAGAACGGACTGGTTTGCTAATAAAATGAGCTTCCATTTCCTTGTCATTGATCTTTTTTAAAAAAAGGCGCTAATTCCAATAAAAAAACAACTTTATCCTGCAATGTAAACGCAACTCAGCTGTCAAAATATTTGTTATTGCAGGTTGAGCAAACCTAATCGCTCTATTAAGCGTTGGTACGTTAAGTTTCATGACAAACATTTTGTCATAGCCACTAAAAGCTTTTTAACGTTGAGTGAATCTCTTGATTGCGCTCATAAAAAATAATGTAATCTCTTGCCTAATTATTTGTTTCTTGTATCGACAATAGAGTAAGTAGCTTCTTGCAAGAGACGCTATTGCGCATTAACAAGTTGTTGACACAGCAGATATTAATTTGGCCAAGTTCATTTAGCAGGCACTGGTGCTCTTCCGTAAGCAACACTTGACATTTAGGATTTCCTAGCGGCTTTGTCACAGTAAGATTTAACTGAAAGCTCGCATGAAGATTTCTGTACAATGTCACAATGGCATCAAGCAACACTTCTGGCCTTTCCAAATAAACATCTGTGATATAAACAATTGTATCTGACATGTATAATATATAAATGGATTTGACATAAATGTATGACTCATCGCAGGCATGTGTATATATATATATATATATATATATATATATATATATATATATATATATATATATATACATACATATACATACATATAACAAACAAAACATATAATAATGTGTCAAGTACGACAATAGGATGGGAATCAGTACAACCACCAGAAATGGTGTTCACAAACCTGGATTTTATTTGCTGCAAACGGCGCATATGGAATTTATGTCAGAACGCCCATTCTTAGTTTCAGATGAAGTTTCTTCAACACTGTCAATATTCTTTCTGTATGATAAGCACCACGAAGCTGTCATTATATTTTCGATTTACATAAAACACTTGAAAATCATGTCTGCCGATTAAGCTTACTTAACACTAACTTGTCATTGTCTAAAGTTGGTAGCGCATTAAATTCCAGTAAGATATCTAATGCAGATTTTTCTTGGCATCATGATCTGATAAAATAAATACAATAAAGACCACAAACTGAACTATTCATATGCTGAGTTTGAGTTAAGTTAACTTCGCCTGGCACTAGAAATATATTTTTGAATGGCATTGCTTGCTGGCAGACCAAACGAGTCAAATTATTCAGTGGCATCATATTCTGGCCTATTGACAATGGGAACCCAATGTGTTCCAGAATCATCAAAATAATTTTCGATATTGACAACAGAGCATCCTTCATCCCTGACATTTTTGGCATCGTTTCTTTAGAAAAAAACGCATCGAAATGATTTTGTCTTTAAGCGCTTTCTCAATGTCAAAACTGTTTAGCGGTGCTGTGTTTCGGGGTATTGCAATCCTCGCGCTCTTTTTTTTTTTTAAACCTATAATACCGCGTCCAAAAACTTGCGAAGAAGTACAGGTAACAGCGCATCTGCACTATCAGCAGCTAGCAGTCGTAGAAGTGGTAAGACTCAGCCTTGTTTTTAAGTTGTGCTGCGGAAAAATAAAGTACAACACCTTTTCCTGCTGCACTTTGTTTTCACACTTTGTCATATTGGCGTTTTTTGAGCATCAATTTATCGCTGCCAGAAGATAATTGTTTTGCTGATAATCTTATGGACAATGGGCAGTACTAGTCATTATACATTCAGCTTCTTTGGTGGGTGTAATTTCTTTGATGATTTCTTTTATAGGTTTCAATGCAATGGCTTGCTGTGGCGCTGGCGTCCCCTTAATCTTATCTCCATTTTGTTTGTCCCTCTGCTGATTCTATTGCTAAAACGGCACTTTTGTACCATCCAAAGCAAGTGGAGCAACTCGTTTAACTAAGTCAGACACTGCCTTGGAAGCTTTTGAGAACAGTGTTAACAAAATCCTCTTAAGATTTTTTTACGCTGAATTCGTTTTGGCTTCATTCATACAACACGATTACATAGTTTTGGTTAGCGCTCGCAGATGCAGATACAATGTGACTCGCTCATTATTAAGGTTGACGTTGTTTCCAGATTGATCTAGTTAGGACACGGTGATTTCTGGCATGCTGTAAACATTACTGATGGGATAATAAATATGTGGAGAAGGCTTTATCGTCATTAATGATCCGGGCGGTGCATTTGGACTGAAGCTATACATGACCTCGCTATGGCTTTCTCGCGCGTGAAAGGATCCTCCAATTGATGAGTAGACTGTTAAATGGAAGTCTCCATCGTAAACACCATTTTCTCGTAGAATTCGTGAACTAAACCCTAGTAAGTGTCCTAAGCTGTCCTCAATTGTAAAGTCAACTCGATAACCACCCTTAAGCGTCAATCGTGTTTTCAGCGTAGAATAATTTGGCTCTATTATTATGTTGCTGCCCACATAACCTTTTTCGGTCATCATTCTTTTTATATCGTCAGCGATATCCACAATGTTTTAAGCACCAGGAATGATGGTGAGCAATGTTCCTGCATCATTAGCAGCAGTAAGATACATAAACATGTTATTGCTAGTTGTAATATTATGCAACGAACTCCATCTTTCTGCAGAAATTAAAGCGATCTCATAGCGCGTAGACTGCGATAACTTTATGGGCGTGCTGCATCTGACAGTAAAATGACAACTGCTTCCTTGAGCCATCTTGGAATCAAAGAGCAGAGTTTGCGACATATTGCCTATATCAGACCTTTGTACAAAACTTTGTATTCTGCATTACTAATGATGCTTTGTTGAAGTAAATGGTCTAGTATTTCTACGATTTCATTGTCCATTTCTATACCAACGTTGCCCGCTTGTTTACTGGCAGTGGGCAACTGTATACACGTGACAAGCTCAGCTAAATTTTTGTAGTATTTTATTCAATTACCTGTCTTTTTCTTTTCTTCTTGAGTTGTCTTCTGCTGAGACGTGGCTGGCTGCCGTGATACAGAAGATGAAGGCGCTTTTAATGGACCCCATTGAGACTCTCTTGTATGGATGATTTTGATGCTATACGTGGAGATGGCACTGCCTGCTGAGGCAATGTCACTGTTGCTGGTGGGGACGCTACCTGCTGAGGCAATGCTTTTTGTGGTGAAGGTTGTAATGTTGCTTTTGGAGGAGAGCTAATAATTTTAGCACTTTTGTCCTGCTCTTTAAGGTCAGCATCCATATATGTTCATAATTCCCACGCCCATTGAAATAAGATTTTTTTTATTTCAGAAGATTTTGAACGTCCAATTTTTATACTGTAGTGTTGGTTTAAGTCAGCCAGTTGATTGCGATAATTGTTTAAAGTATCGTAATCTTTACGAGTCCAAGGTTTTCTTTTTTTCCAGTGCATTGCGTTTTTTAAAATATTTTATCAAGACTTTCTGTGTATAGCCAATCAATTGCTGTTTTTACCCATTTTCCATAAAACAGACTTTTCCCCTCTTTTTCAGACATCTTAGATCGGACCTGTTCAGACCTATTTTTTAAAAAAGTCATTCTTTTATAAACACCCTAACTGGACTTTCATACCACTCTAACTGTTTTAATTCCGTTGGATTGGTGCTCTTTATATGTTTATAAAGTGTCTCCATGGGTATTTCTTGATTTTGCTATTCTATTGGAATGGCCGCTGCACTTTCCTCAAATTCTGCTTCTCCTGATTCTAGCTCATAAAGCTGTTTCTGAAAAAACTTTTCGTTTTGTCTGACTAATTCGTTTAGAGCGTTCATTTGATCTTGTGAAAGCTGCTGTTGTCTTTTCAGTTGAGTATTTAGCGCGAGCAACAATTTTGCTAAAACTGCGTCGGTGACCTTTTACTCTTGTTTATGTCATGTGTAGTGCTCATTCAGATATTGCTGATGTTACTAGTTTTTGTGCTACATCGCGTTGAAATTTCTGTTCACAAATTTTGTCTGCTATAATCCGGCAACGTAGTTGTTGCTGCTGATCTACATATTTGCACGTCACTTCTGATTGATCCTTTTGATCTTCTATTCGTACAAACGGCACTGAATATTATGTATTCGCATAAAATATTGTTGCCATTGTTGTCTACATAATACAGATGCCATTGCTGGATACATAATGAATCTGGCTAATAAAACTCATCAAAACCGCGACGATACATTTCAGGAACGTGTTCTGCATCTCTTTGAAAAACCACAAAGTCATGTTTGTTTTTGCCAACAGCTTCGTGATAACATTGCTTAGATTTAGCAGCGTCTATGCCACGACAATGATCACGCGCAATAGAATCTATGTCGCGATTGTCCAGACCTGAAAATAATATAAAGCAACCTGTATTGCGGCGAATGTATTTTGGTACATCATAGTAAGATTGTGCCAAGTAGACAGAGTTGCATTTTTTTTAAAATTTCGTGATAGAGAAAATTATTCTTTGATTTTTTTCATGTTGTCGCGGTCGATTTTAATATCGTCAAACACTATGACAGAGTCAATGTTGCCATCCAATTCTTCTACGGGCGTTAATTCTTCTGGCTCTACTACTGTAAACGTTGCGGTCTTGTTGTGATCAGCAACAGTCTTGTCAACGTCGCTAAGTGTTTTGTATTTGTCTTGACTTGAATTAAGAGTGTTTAAAGACAATTGTTAAGCAGCATATTTAAAAGTAAATTCTTTTGCTGCTACCGGTTGGACCTGCGATCATGTAATAGCAATCTGGAAACAAAAGGTGATGTATAGACTTTTTGATGTCTTCTTTGTCAAAGTTGATGATGCACATTTTTAAACAGCATTGTATATGTAATGAGTCTTTTGGTACAGTTATTGGCGGTGCTTAATCAAGCACAATATCAGCCATTTCTGACGCAGAACTTAACGAGTCCTTGCTAAAATATCTGGTATGTGGTATGAAGTTGTCCTTTCTTGTTTCGGTACTGGTAGCCGTAATGTTTAGGTCCACCACTGGCAAAACTCAAAATTGTCTCAACGGGATGTTCGTCGGTCCACACTGCTGATCGTTCGTCTTCGATGTGAGAGTGATAGCCTCCAGGTCGATCGATGTACATGCAACGATCGGTGTCAAAGTAAAGGACGCGGTCTCCTAAAGGTACGAAGAATCAGTACAATTTTAAACGGGAATTAGCTGTCACATAAGCAGCAATGATGACAATGCCAAACTCGTCGAGGGGAACAAACTCTATGACCTCTTTATAATTCACCAAGATCAAATCTTCTCCTATGATTTTCACGTGTTTAATGAGTTTTCCATTATCGTCGATGAGCTGAAAGTACTGACTTGGGTCTACCAAGTATTCGGTCTTAAACAATATCGGACTTTGAGCCAGATTTCCCTACAAACAATTCAACGTGACTTTAGCAAACGACCGCCTTCCTTGGTTCTGATTTATGTCCCAAGTCAGTGCCTTCTATGGATTGGTACCATTGCTTGAATTGATATTTTATTCTGGAGTGTAACACAAGGAAGGATAGTCGCTGGCTTCTTGTTTCAATTTCAGAAAGTCGTTGATGTAGCCTGAAAAAAATCCTGGACTCGAGTCGTCGTCCTGTTTGTATTGTTCTGTGGTAGGAAAGACCCAATTTTCCAGAACTTTTAACAATAAGTATCCACGATCGAGAGCATGAAACAATTCAACACACACGCACGTTAATGTCAAGGCGTGTTCTTGGTGATCGTGACAAGTTTACACATTTCAGCACATGTACGACATAAAGGAAACATAAGTTTTCCGTGGCAATGAAGAGGCAACACTGGGTGATACGAGATCGTCGGTGGAAGAACTTTACATTTGATTATACCTTCGTGGTGTCGAATGTGTTCGACGTCGATATGTTCTGTCAAAAATTCAGGGTTACCGGTAGGAACTCGAGCATATTTACAGACCCAATCGTACAATGATCACACATTGATATATTTGATTTGGTCACCTTGAGATTCATCAGCTTCGTATAACAAGCGTGTAGCATTGGTTCGTGCTCCAAACAAACTGTCGCGATGAATCAAAGGTTCGGTGTCTATCACATCGTAGTCTTCGAAGAGGGTTCGAAATTCTGGATCTGTTTTGAAACGTAGATCATAGACGTGTTCCCACATTTATATCCCTTGGTATCCTAGACTTTCCAAACTGTGGCATCGTTGGTACATTTTGTCGTACAAATCTTCCATGGTCAACCCTGTCAACGGATTGTTTTTCCTTCTCCGTGAGGATAACACGTAGGGCATCCATGAGCTGAAATTCGTACACGATCTGTGTTTTCGAAATCCCAACCATCCACGGCATAAGATCCAATTTTCTTTTCTCCGCCGTTTCTAGCATTTTGTATCCACTTGTCGTTAGTTTGGCTCAAGTAATGTAACCAACGTAATGCTTTGGCTGTACATCGACAGCTGATATATTGATAGCAATGAGGTGGTATAATGGCTAGTTTGTTCTCAGGCATAAACTTCTTTCAGTACACTAATCCACGCGCTTCAGCAATGGTGCAAGTTTCCTTCAAGAGATCGATACCTCCGTGTTCAAGAAATAACTGTCGAAATTTTCAACAGCAACATCGTAAAATGTCGACGTCGGACCGACAATATTTCAGCAGCTCTTCTTGAAAATCAAAACGATCTAAAGAGTGGGCTTGGTACCAGGTGTAAAAAGCTTCTCGCTGTTCTGCTCGCATACCGTCGGGGTCTTAGTAATTGACTTCAGGCGAATGCGGGAGCACGAGGTGTTGATTTTCTTCAGTACTGAAAAAGTGTGGAAAATATCCTTTAGCCATTTCCGTCATTCCAAACGTTTTAAGCATTTTACTCAATGGCATAGTCAGATAGCTCATGGAATCTTTAAATTGTACGTTACCCACTTTCATGTAAATGATTTTGGCTCTATTCGTGGTCACTTGTGGAAATTCGGTTCCTTGTTCTGAATAATATTTCAAAAGAAATTGTCCGTTTTATCTTGAGATATTGTGAGCAATGACTGTAGAATATTGATGACAGTGGCTGTAACGATACGCCTCTTCTTCATTCCAGGTGTGGTCCGTGGGGTCTATAATACACTGAGATACACACCACGATTATGATGAAATAAAGGTTCCTGGATACAGTCGTGACAAACGCGGTGAGCCCCACACAACTTAAGAATGTGAATCCCTGTCTCTTGTGAACATCCCAAGTAAAAAAAAAAGAAGATACAATCGACACGAAGGTTCGGTTGTTTTGTTTGTTTGTGTGAGTGAGTGTGTATTTGTGTGTGTGTGTGTGTGTATGTTTGTGAGCCAGTAATTCCTCTGGTTCGTTGTTTCATCATTGAATGTATCATTGATGATGCTCGTCTGCAGGTAAAGCTCTGAATCCTGTTTTGTCCTTCAGGAACGCAAGGTTTAGACGCTAAACAGTCACTACATCTCTCACCACAATAAATATGTTGCTCCTGATTGTTAAATCCTTGGTCACATTTGTCACAATATTAATCTATCAAAAAATCCTTTGATATTGGTAATGGCATCAACATGATATTGGTGATAATAAACGTGAATGTATTTTCCGTCTAGAAAATGGGGTCCTCAAACGTGAGATCTCCACGAATGACTTGAAGGTACACTTTCAACGTATAACGAGGGGCGAGCACATCTTGAAGTTTGTGCATTTTATGGGGTCCATAATCGGTCTCTTTCGAAATTCCTGTTTGTTTCAACAGGATTTCTGCTTCATTCCGTTGTTTGGCTCTGTCTGATTTGAAATACTTGCAAATAATTGCTTCCATTCTGGTGTATCTGTTTTCTCTGCATACGCTCTAGCGACCAGGATTACGCGGGCTAAACACGTATGATCTTGATCATTATTAATCTTGACGATACTTTACTTATTAGTCTGGAGCTGATTCACCGATAAAACTTAGCGTTTTCCGCCGTCTGAAGGAGGTACAACTTGAGTCATATGAAGGGTGGTTTTTCCATCGGTCATGTCAAACTCATCATTGGATTGTTGAAAGTGTTGAACTTTTTCCAAGATTTTTGATGAGGTTAATTCCGCAGGTGTAGAAAGGAGATTTCAAACTTTTGTGAGTCATCAACAGTGACAAGCAGTCTTGATCGTTAGCTTGGCAATGTCGTTTCAACTCCTCTAACATAGACTCCAATAAGTCGATAATAAAGGCAGCTCTAACATAGACTCCAATAAGTCGGTAATAAAGGCAGCTCTAACATAGACTCCAATAAGTCGGTAATAAAGGCAGCTCTAACATAGACTCCAATAAGTCGGTAATAAAGGCAGCTCTAACATAGACTCCTATAAGTCGGTAATAAAGGCAGCTCTAACATAGACTCCAATAAGTCGGTAATAAAGGCAGCTCTAACATAGACTCCAATAAGTCGGTAATAAAGGCAGCTCTAACATAGACTCCAATAAGTCGGTAATAAAGGCAGCTCTAACATAGACTCCAATAAGTCGGTAATAAAGGCAGCTCTAACATAGACTCCTATAAGTCGGTAATAAAGGCAGCTCTAACATAGACTCCAATAAGTCGGTAATAAAGGCAGCTCTAACATAGACTCCAATAAGTCGGTAATAAAGGCAGCTCTAACATAGACTCCAATAAGTCCGTAATAAAGGCAACTCTAACATAGCCTCCAATAAGTCCGTAATAAAAGCAGCTACTTTCAAAAAGACTTTAACTCCTGAAATTTGACCTTGTTAGTGTAAACAGTCGTTCCAAATTTTTCTGGAAGTCACTTTCTGGGTTGGTAAAATTAAAAAATACTCCTCAGGGGCTACAGAACAACTTTATTTCTTGGCCGATCTTGACTCTCTCGGTCTTGAGGGGATGGATGGTGTTTTATATGGATCCATCATGTTCTTTTCAAAATCGTTAGGGGGAACTTCAACAAACACTTCTTGGCGAGTCGTCGTCGTCGCTTTGTGTCTGGTTTTTCCATGGTAGGGTGTGATCGTTACATGACGGTAGATGATTCAAGTTTGATTTGACTAGGGTTCTCTCTCTCTCTCTCTCTCTCTCTCTCTATATATATATATATATATATATATATATATATATATATATATATATATATATATATATATATATATATATATATATATATATATATATATAGCCCCCTCTACATGAGAGAATACACTCAATCTGTGAAGATGGAAGAACCACAACAGATCACACTTCTGGTCAGAGATTTACACAGAGTCATTCGAAAATAAACCTCCAAGAAGACTTATGGAGAGATTCCAGACTACTCCTCTCGAGACAAAAGTGGAGATGCCTGATATATCTGTCAAGAGAAAGAACTTTGGGCTCTAGAATGTCTACAGCGTCAAAGAAAAGGAACATCAAAGACAGGGGAAACCAGGTCCCGAGACAAAGATAGCTGCTATCGTTGTCAAGAAAAAGGACATTGGTCTTCAGAATGTCCCAAGAAAGTGGAAAGAGAAAACGGAGGAGCGTTCAGAAGAAGAAGAAACAGAAGAAAACATTAAAGCGAATAAATTAAAAGCAAGACAAGCAGAAGAAATACCAGAAGAGCTAATTCAAGTGAAGAACTTCAAAAAGCAAAACAGTAAGAAGAAAAACAAATGGACTTTTGTGGTGTGTTTCAGATTTCATTGCGATTCTTATTCACCAGAATATACCAAAAACGTAAGTGTAATTATGTCTTGAGTTGTTTTTTAGTATTCATAAGATATTCGCACACACACACACACACACACATTCTTGCGAGGATGAGAAATCGCAAGCATCCAAATCCAAGTCATTTTCTGGAATAGTACTCGCTACAGCAGCAGCAGTCTTACTATCACTCCAAGTATAAGAAATATAACTGCAGGCGCTCCCCAAAAGAATGTCTGCATTTCAGTCATGTATACTGTACTAATACTGTTTCGCACTTGTTAATCGTAGAAACGCTTATGTGTCGAAAGTGACGTACGCGTTATGCTGTATTCGGATCGGAAGATAGATAAAACACTCTGACTGAATTATGTGACACGTGTTCTGATTGGTGAAAACACCAAATCAGTTTCGATCCAGTTTTAAATATATAGTGTTGCGTTCGCCCCTTGTGTTATCCGTTCTCATGACAAGTCAAGGTGTGGATGAACGTGGAGTCATCGACTATTATTTCAAGCATGGTGTTTGATTCAGACTGCCTTATGTATGTGAAGTCTTCATGGGCCATCATCAAGATCACAGACACTGCTGTGTGCAAGAAAAGAGTGACATTGAAAGGGAAGGGTGCCTTGAGCGAGTATTGGTGTATGGATATGCAGTAGGGAGAAATTTGCGAAGAAGAAAATTGAAGAGGTGTAGTCAGTGTTAGCCATTTTTGGTTAACTCCCCAACGGCTCTTATCAGGGCCACCCAGATATCTCAGAAACAGAGATATACTACTCAATCATGCGTGTTGTGGGCGCCCCATTCATGGCAAAGACACACAACAGCTTCATGATCATTTTCGACAGTCTCTGCCATAGTTGAATCAATGTCGTCGGCGCCCCATTCAGGGCATATGTAGGCATACAATGGCCTCGTGGTGGCCATTCTAAATCGATCCATCAAAGTTGTCTCCCCATTCGTGGAGAAGGTGCACAATGACATCGTAGCCATTTTGAGCAGCCTCACTCCTAGCTAAATTCAAGTCTGTGACACCCAATGACTTGCCTATTTTTACCTCCGCTTCGTCGCCTCTTTTAGCATTGAAAGCCATAATCCTATCGCAATTCTCGATACATTTCGTATTCAACTCCATAATGTATATCTATCAGGTCGTTTAGTATATCTAAGTTGATGTATTTATGTAAATAATATTATTTTTTAAAATATAAAGATAAATAACAAAAAATGTGCAACATGCGGGAACGGTGCGCAGAGAGAGCTCCCGCTGTTCCTCGTACTAGCACTGCATAGACCACAGGAAGTCTTGGCGGGTATGCCTGGCGGCTGATATACTTGTGGGCCTGGCTGCTGACATACTGTTGGGCCTGTCGGGTAGGCCTGACCGGCTGACATAGTTGATGTATACCAATTGGTTTGGGCCCTACCTCTGATGGGACTTGGCCGGGTCGTAGCAAACGCTATGGTTTCCAAATTGTGCGGAAACATGACTTCTTGTGCATCTTGTGCTCCGCAAATGTGAGTGGAAGCAGAATTTCCATATTACATCTACTAAGATAGTTGTATATCATGAAAACTACCTTAGTGTACGAGTTTTTGTATCGCGCAAACTGCGCAAAAATGCAAACATGTCTTGGGGTCATAGTAGCATGACATTAGTACTGCGTTCTCAGTAGACTAGTATTGGAAAATAAAGAAAGTTCGGTACTGTCAAATCAAACGTACCATGAGTGCCATATTCGGAATACGTCGGTTCTTAAAAACGTGATCGTGCATCTGTTGATGGCAAGTTCTTGCAGAATTGTTAGCAAGTGTCGCAAAGGACTCATTGGACAGATCATCTCATTAACTCCAAAGCGTTCATCCAGTCGAAGACTATACTTTTTCTCATCAGGCTTTCATTTTCATCCTGCTTATCAAAGTCGTCACACATTTTTTGTCATCAGCCGGTTCGTGCACTCAGCAGTAATGGCAATCCCAGACGGAAATCGATTGAGCTGGAAAATAATTACAGCTCAATACATTCAGAAGACAACAGATGAACTCATTAAAAATGCAAAAGCTGTTTATGATGCAGTAGGTGTGCTGAAGCCGGAAGAAGTGACATATGATAATGTTGTGAAGGTATGCAAATATTTAGCAAAATAAAGTACTAATAATAATATTAGAACCCCTACTTCGTGGACGGGGTACAAAAACGTTCCTATATGTATCAGTGGAGCAGCCGGGTGTGATTCACATCCGGCGCTTTTTCAGCATATTGTAAAAAAGTTTGAAGATATTGCATACATACCTTAAACAAATCAAGTAGTCTTCGTATTTAATACCAGTATTGCCTAATTTCAGTGTGGAAACACTAGTAATATAGCGGTCCATAATAAAAACGAAAAACGCCAAAAATCGCCGAAAAATGCTTGAGAACGGGATATTGTTTCTATGATTATCAAATGTTTTAACCATTATCTATATAATGATAAAATTTCTAAGTTTGATACCTCTCAAAACGAGTTGCTCAATTAAGGTATGTAACAAAATCGCAACCCCCATTCTCTCCCCCCCCCTCTCTCTCTCTCTCTCTCTCTCTCTCTCCAGCATCTATTCATAATAAGTGAAACTTTTCATTATATTATAAACATGGAAATATTTATACATGACATTTTTTTAAAGAAAGAACAATATTTGAAACAGATTTTACATCAAAGAACTGACTTATATGTCAGTATCATATTAATATAAGAAAATTATGTTAATAACTGATGTTCCAAGGTAATACCATCATTAGTCTGTCTTTTGTCTAATCTTTTGTCTTGTGTCACAAATTTTCGATTACATGAATAAAATCAATATTTACCAAAAAATATAGTTTGTTTTGTTTTGGTTTTAAAAATACTCGTTTGATGAAATTGTACCATCTTCATTTTATTTTCAATACATATAGCAATAGATACAATACCGGTTGATCGGGAAACTTCATCCATCAACATTTACTTGCTTGGCTGATCAGGAAGGAGGTTTTAATAACATTTTAACTGTTAAATAATAATCAATCAATCAATCAATCAATCAGTCTTTTGTCTCTTGACCATCACTGTCCTTACATTCACACGTCATTTCTGCTGGCAGGGCTTCTTTCCATGGGGTTTTGAAGCTACAATCATAGAACGTCCGTCAGTGGATGTCATTGTGCCATCTTTCTGTATTTTTGAATTTCGATATCATAAGTAATGCTTTCATCTTTGCTCGTCCGTCATTCTGATCCAGTCTGTTTTTGACAGTTTAAACTTCATATGACTGTCGCTTAGTCGTAATTCCCCAGTTCCAATCAAGGCCCCGCGTAATTCTTTGAATTGACTCTCTACTGTCAAGTGTATTGCTTCCACCAGGTCCGTCAGTGTCGATTATTCCGTCGTCTCCAAAAATCATGTTAAGTATGTCCTTTCTCTCTTGTAAGTCAAATGCTTCGTCCGTCAGTTTTTGTTTGATGTTCTGATATAAGTGTATCATACAAAGAATTTGTGTCGTGTCTTGAAATACATTCGATAAAGCCTTTACCATGGCGTATTCGTCATCCATTCCAATAACAAGTTTGCCCATCGGTGTGTCAACTAATTTCATTTCCAAGTGGCTGAAGAATTGAAAGTAAGATTCATAGTCACTACTGTCATATATGAAAACGGGTCCAAAAAATAATGGAGGTTGGTTGGTCGTACATCGAATGACTGTCAATTGTTTGTAACAAACCACTGTTACATGCATATTGCACAAGTTGAACATCTTGTCAAAACCTAGTACTGTAATTCCCGTGCAACAAATGTTCTTAATGTCTTTTATCTTGTCATCAGTGTACAGGATAATACATGGTGCTTTTTCCGTTTAAGCGTATAATTAAACGAACAAATTTATGATTTCACTAACCATGTTGTCCAGCATCATAATGTTATCTGCAATATTTTTATTAGACCCATTTACGAACTTTTCTTTACTTTTGATGTACTTCTTTGTGTCACGTATTTGCTGTATATTTCGAGGTCTAGTCAGTTCATCGTATTTCGTTCCCAGAATGTCATAAATCTTCTTTGGTTTGTCTTTGGTTATGAAATCTTTCATTTTGTCCATAATGTTCTCAGACGTTCTGATAAATTCATCCCCATGTCGGGCATTACCATGGACGCTTAAACCTGGAAATGTTCCTATGTATTCCACTACAGCTAACTGGCTTTTCAAACCACATTCTCCTAACCAAGTTACTTTTTTCTTGTATGAATTGTCCAGCTTCAACTGAGTATAAAATACCTATGAACCTCAACAAGCTTATATTTTTCTGGTTGTTGATCTATAGGTACAAACTCTGTTTTCCGCTGCGCAATTCTTTTCCTGCAGAACTGTCCATTTTTTAAAAAAATGACTGAAAGCGTGCCAGTGTTGTATCTCAGATATAAAGTTTTTGGGGTCGTAACGCTGGCACTATCCCATATTCCACAGTCATCACCAAACGTACTACTTCTATTTTGTGAGCGTTTGTCGAAGTTTTTAGTATTGTTTAATATAAAATAGACATTTTCTTTCAGGCCACATGGCACCTTGTCGAGACCATTCGGTTTGTTTAACAACATAGAAACAACAATATCAGTGTCCATAAAACCATTCTATAAGTTAACATACAAACTTTTATCAAGATCAATAGACTGGTTATGTACACCATCTACACAAGGATCTGGTGTTTTGTGCTTCTTAACTTCGTGTTCATCCAAACTAGAATCAAAAATGGTCTCTGACACACTGCAGTTAAGACTGTCTGTGGTGGCTTCAACACTGTCATCCTTGGTTATTCCTGAGAACGTGGAGCCCATCTCGGAAGGACTACAATCTAAACTGGCATTGTAGTTATCGATGCACCCCGAGTTAGTAGCTGTCGCAATAGTAGACCTACTAGGTGTACAGCTAATATCTATTCGGGTCACAGTTTTATTTCCAGTTTTAACAGAGTCATCCTGAAATAATACAAAGTCCTGCTCCTGTATCGACAGCAGGAAATGATTTGGGCTGAATACGTTGCTGTTATCCGGTTTGATCACATCAGGGTAACTGGCTTGTTTGTCTGTGACTCCTTGACCAACAACTCTGCGTGTGAACGGTTCAGACGTGTATTCAGGATTCAGTTGTGGCGGATAGTATGTTCTGATTGGTTCTTGTAATGCTGCACTCGAAGCGTATATATGTGCCATCTCCGAGTAAGAATTGATGCACACTACATTGCACACAAGTTTGTCATAGTCACTTGTCATAATTCTAGTATCTCCAATAAAATCATTGCATTTGTTCCATGTTATATTATATGTCTTTTCATTGAGTATCAGCTTCAAAGCACATAGTAATCACAGATAATCATGGTAATCCTCAGACCCGGTCAAAAATTGTGATACTGCCCTATACAAACAATTTCCGTCACCGTTTGTTTTGATGGGTTTATTGACTTTACACATTGCAGGATGAAACATGTATAAAATATCTAATGACACATTATCTATTTGGTTTTGTGAGAATTTGACATCACCATGGAGAGGCAAGCTGATCTTGTACGTTTCTAAAAATGATCATTTAAACAATGCAAAAAAACAAAACAGCACAATGAAGGTGTTCCCAAATTGATTTTTATTGTGACTTCAGTTTACTGAGTAAAGAGATTAATGAAGATAATTGCGTGTCAGTCCTTAAAAAAGTCTTGAGCACCCGTAGTTAATGAACGAGGTGCAGACTTAACAAAAGGCGGCGGCATGTTGATCCTTTAATATAGTTTTAATTGTGATTATGCTAAAAGGAGATATATGCGTGTTTCAAAGGAATATTTTCACAGGTGTAGTGAATGTTCAATTTGTAAGATTCCTTTGATTATGACCGCAATTTATTGAATTCAAAGGAGTAAAGGAGATAAAAGTTGCTATTGTAAAGTGACATGTTTCTGGATAACTAATACATATAACAAATAAAGAAAGTGGTTTATTCGTTGCTATACTGAGTGTTTTGTTTTAGTGTTTTCCTGTACATTTTTAAAATATGCTCTATATTTTTAAAACAATAACTGTAATTAAAACTCCTATATTTTTTTGAAAAAGGCAGCATTTTTTGGCTGTATTTCTCTACAGGGTATTAACACGTTACATAAATCAAAGTTAAAAACAATTGATAGTTCTAGAAACAAGAAATATTTACAAAATCATGCATAAAATCAGGTTATAAAATGACAATATTTTTTTTTAGAGTGGTTTTTTCTCTGTTTTGGTGAGTTTTCCGGCGCTTTTTGGGTGTTATCCGGCGCTTTTTGAGTTTTCCGGCGATTTTTGGCGTTTTCAGGTCTTTCTATGGACCCGTAATATAGTGTTTATATTCTTAATACGTAATTTTCTGTTGGATAGTGCGCCATATTAGTTTATATAATAACTACTTCCGTTTTTCAGCCTCATTTTTTGGTGTGCCATGTAAGGACATTACATCCTTTGAAAACATAAACATATCATAGTAAACATTGCACACATTCAATAACGTATCATAGAATATCCAAATATGATGTTGCAGGCTTTATTTGGAAAGTGAATTACCGAGAGAATCTCATGTTATCTGTCATATGGTCAAAGTACGGTTAGTGTAAACATACCAATATATTTTACCCTTGTATAGGCTTAATAACTTTATCACAAGCCAAACTTGCTGAAAAACATAACTTTACTTAAGTAGTAGATTTTTACTCATGTCATCTTTTTGTCTTTGACAATAGTTTTATTTGCTCCACTGCAAGGTATAGGATCACTTCGGTTGAGGCTACGACATAGTAGCTAAGCAAAATACCGTAACATTGAATCCTTAAAAAGTAATGGTACACTCTAGTCCTACAGTGTAAGATGTTGACGTAAGACGGATTATACTTACTCTGATATCTTTTTCCTGATGGAGTAAAAGCCAGACACAAGCAAGTGGATGCACTTTCAAGTTCCACTGACATACATTTCAGTTGGTTGAAATGTGATGGTGGCCGA
Organism: Margaritifera margaritifera; assembly: GCA_029931535.1. Classification (NCBI taxonomy): domain Eukaryota; kingdom Metazoa; phylum Mollusca; class Bivalvia; order Unionida; family Margaritiferidae; genus Margaritifera; species Margaritifera margaritifera. The sequence goes on from JAQPZY010001338.1 coordinate 84,270, forward strand.
GGAATACTGAAGTCAGTTGAACTAATGGTAAGTTTCTTTAACAAAATGAAGAAAAGCACACTAATGTTGATGAAAGCAATTAGATAGCTTCTTTTTGTAAAGAAACTTACCATTAGTTCAATCGACTTGGGCATTCCTCGGCTACCATCGCATTTCAACCAACTGAAATGTATGTCAGTGGAACTTGAAAATGCGTCCACTTGCTTGTGTCAGGCTTTTATTCCATCAGGAAAACGACATAAGAGTAAGTATAATCCGACTATAGCAATTAGACTTTAAAATGTGGAACAGTGTCAATGTCGGCTGCCAAGTGTGCAAGATAATCTTGAAAAGTTGACCCCTAGTTCCCTGGTCAGTTATTGGGGGAACACACTACACAACACCGTTTGTGCTGGAAGTAAGACGTTGCACCTAACAACATAAATATCAGGGTGGATGTTCTTACATTGTGGGACTAGCAGCCCATGTTGACACTGTTGAACAGCTAAGAGTCAAATTGCTCTAGTTGAACTATACTTACTCTGATGCTTTTTTCCTGACAAAGTAAATCCCAGCACAATCAGGTGGTTGCATTTCTCAATATTTGTTTGCAGCCATTTCATTTGGTTGAAAAGCAATGGAAGCTGAGAAATACCAGAGTTGGTTGAACCAGGGGTTAATTTTCTTTAACTCATTAACCCTTGGAGATTCTTTTTTAGTTTCATCTGAAATGGTGGTAGGAAACACATTTTTTGGGTTACTTCTGAATGTAGCCAGACACATCTGCTGCAGAGATTTTCGTTAAGCCGGATGTTTAGGTGCACCAAAAACGTTTTTGATTGGCTATTTTGTGTGCACATGTGCAGAAGGGTACAAGTTGGACTTCTATTTTATTTTATTTTATTTTATTTTATTTATTTTTTTCGTATTGGACCCATGATTTTCATGTCCTTGCCCCTTTTTACTCCAAATCTCAAACTTATTCCCCTGTTTGCAAAGGTTCATCTGTCTGTGTGCAGTTTGGATTGGTCTGCTTTAGATTTCAGACTAAAAAGTCTGAAATTCAGACACATATTCTGGTTCCGAAACTGGTAAATTTTGGCCTAAAAATATCAGGTCTCAAAATTTAGTTTTTTTTTCTGTAGTATTTTGTAAGAAAGTCTACATTATTTGGTATCATTGTAGAACTACATCTTTCTACTATTCTGCAATACCACCCACTTTGGTGTATCATAAATGAGGTTGATGTTACAGAGCTCAGAAGCAGGGTACAACTTCATGACTCATAAACAAGGTGCTAATGAGTTAAAGGATTTTCGAAAATTTCTTAGAAATTGTCAGGGAATGGCTATTTTTGCAATTTCTGTGCAGTGGTAATGCAAAAATGATCAAATAAGCAAGGAATATTCAAATTTTGTAACATCATTGAAATTGACCCATTACCTCATTAACCCCTGGAGATTCTTTTCTTTTTTCATTTTTGCCTGAAATGGGGGCGGGAAACACATTTTTGGGGTTACTTCTGATTGCAGCCAAACCCATCTGCTTCAGAGAGATTTTTGTTCAGTCGGATGCTTAGGTGTACCAAAAACATTGTTTTTGTTTGGCTATTTTGCTTGCACATGTGCAGAAGGGTACAAGTTGGACTTCTATTTTTTTTTTTATTATTATTATTTTGGACCCACAATTTTCATGTCCAGGCCCCTCTTTACACCAAATCTCAAACTTATTTTACTTTTTGTAAATATTATTCTGTCCCTGTGCAGTTCGGATTGGTCTGCTTAAGATCTCAGGCCACAAGATCTAAAATCTGGACACAAACTCCAGTTCCAAAACCAGTAAATTTTGGCATAAAAAAATCAGGTCTCAAAAATTTGTTTTTCCGCTGTTTTTTTTAATGTAAGTTGAAAATCTACATTATTTGGTATCATTGTAGCACTACATCTTTCTACTTTTGTGCAATACCACGCACTTTGGTGTATCATAAATGAGGTTGATGTTATATAGCTCGGGAGTAGGGTACAACCTCATGAGGTGTAAACATGGAGTGCGGGGTTAATGAGTTAACGAAATGAATATGTCCAATCACATTCAGCACAAAGTGAAGTTTTACTCCACATCACCGGGTCGCATGAGTCCTGCTCATGCAACAGTAACTTTTGATTTTCTGATACAGTTTTAACCAGGGCTGAGCAAATTTTGTTTTCATCAAAAAGTTCACTTGTTCCACCTACCTTTTTACTTGTCCCAAATTTAAATCACATGTCAAGATTTGATGAGATGTTTGCACTTTTAATCGTAGAAAAAACAAATGAAATAATGTACAACATATTTATTTCTTAAAAGGAAATAAATTTTTCGAAAACATAGGTTGATATTATACATTTTGTTACATCAGAGGTTTTCAGTTTTCCATTGTCCAGGTATCTTATATACACTATTTCTTGCTGCAATACAGTAGCAACAGTACTTCAGTCAGCAAGAATGGAAAGGAATTTACTGGAATTCATACTTTCCCTAACTGCACAGTCCATGTGAGGTCCAGAACTGATTTGACTTGATTGGTTTAATCCTGACTTTGTCAGTTCCAGTGACAAATACACTGGTTGAATTTCCAACCCGTGCCAGTTTGGGAGATTATTTGCAATAACTGCAAAACATTTTTGTTTCTGAGTCAATGAGTTCAAGCCAGGAATAACAATCAACCCAATGTGGCTGAAAATTTCTCAGTCCCCTAGTAGTATCATATTTGATATTTTTTTTTTGCCACATAGTCTGGCTTATGTCTTTTTGGAGAAATAGTTACTTCACACTCAGTGGTAGTCTTACATTTTACCCCTCCACTTTCACATTAATCTTCCTTCTCTGACTCTTCCTTATTAACTTCCTTCAAAAAATAATTTAGTAAACTCATTTTATCCCCATAGTAAATATCACCTTGCTTGACAACTGCTTCTAAAGTGATCATAACATACATTTTGTCCTTTAATATGAACAGAGACAGCTCTTTAATTAGCATAATTGTTTCACTTCAAATCCAATATTGGACATGGAAATTAATCCTCTGTATAATCAATTAAAAGTTAAAGAATCATCACTGCCTTTTAATCAGTTCATAAAGGGAACTGACACTACTGTTGGTAAAGTGCATTTCATTAATTTAATTGAATTGATTTGCTGGATTAAAATCATAGGGTGAGTCATTTATGAGGATCTGGTTTAAGTAAACATAATACAAGGAAGCAATTTAAAACACTGCTAATTAATCATACCGGCTTTGTTTTGTCTCACGTGTTTTGATTGGCCAATAATTTAGTCGCTATGTCCATTATGCAGTCAAGAGGTACTATAACATGCGCACGTGTAAGAGTTATCAGTGACCACCTGTGTGTGATAATGGATGTAAATAAATACATAGAGAGGGATACAAGCAAGCATTCAGTATGCCTGGAGGGCATGAATGGCCAGATAAAGGTAGATAAAGTGATTATAGCATGAAAATAGGCACTTGCCCGACTTTTTTAAAATAGGCAAAAAGCACATGTCCCATACTAGCGACTGGAAAATGTTACTTGCTTGACTTAAAAAATGAATAGTCCAGGACATCAGGCTATGGGATTTGCTCAGCCCTGCTTACATACCAACATTAAAATTAGTTCCAATGTTAACTGGATCAAGTGCACCCAATTCTCCTGAATACCGTCCTTAAAACCTGCAGACTGGATTTCAATGAGGGTAAACAATAAAAATTCAGAAAAAAGTAACCCCGAGTTGAAATCCTTAAAGGGGTTAACCATCATTGTAACTAAAGCTGCAAAGTCTACTAAAATGTCTAAATGTATACATGGATTACAATAAGTAAAACAATGCCTTTTAATCAAAGCGATTAGAAATTGCTATGCTAACTAAACAGCTGACAGCTATTATAATGTGCATGCTGTACCTAACTCAGCTTGCGATTGTTTCATTTGCTGTATGCCCTTTTACTCTAAGCAAAGATGTGGAAATATGTAATTTATTTGGAATGGGTAGATCCTGCATCAATGACCGCCACTTGCATGTTCATTTACATGCTTACTGATTTTGCAAATGTTTACAGGCAGTAAACTAAACTTATCCATTTACACATGTAAACACTGCAGTTTTAATTGTAACCAGAATAGCTAAGCAATCTTTTTATTATAAGACAAATAGGTTGGCAGCTATTCTCATTTTTTTTTGTTGGTATAAAGTTCTTCCATATTGATACCTTATTTTATATAACTTGCACTCAAAACCCAGGAGACAAACATGCCATAACAACCATCTGCAAATAGCAACCACCAACATGTTAGGTACTGTGTTTCTCCTATGATGAACCCCACCCAATAAACTTTTCCAAAAGTAGGGGGTGGACCTATTAACAGAAAATTGTCTTTCATGAATAATTATCAAAATTTGAAAAGGCTTACCACTGGAAAAAAATGAAGTAAGTTAGGCTTCAATAATTCATAAATCAGAAATATTTACTTGTATATCTCTTGTGCAAAACAGCTTAGTAAATTATGATCAAACTTTATAGCATTATTCCTTTGGGCATGCTCCATCAAAGTTGTATTTTTGATGGCTACCTTAGCTTCCATGTAGTTTCATTTGAGCACATTCTATCAAAGTTGTGTTTTTGATGGCTTCCATAGCTACCATTTGGTTTCCATAGCAACCACATCCTCAAAAACTGCTTGGCCAGTTTTTTTATATTAGATTTGATCAGACTTTATAGGATTATTTGTTTTGAGCTTGTTCTGCCAGAAGCTGTTTTATGGTTTCTGTAGCAACCATTTGACATCCCAGAATAGAACTATAGGTCTAATATTATCAAACTTTGTTGGGATGTTCTGCAAATGTTGTATTTGGTGGCCTCCCAAGTACATGTAACTATGGGGTCTTCAGTAAGAAATTGAAAAATATGTATATGACAAATCCTCTGATACTCCCATGGTCCATGCTAGGGAGCGATTTGGGTGAAATAGTCACGCTAGAGTCTGTCATTTCACCTAAACACACCCAAAAAGCGAAGTTCACTTCACCTTGCCTCGATTTTATGCCATTCCCCCACCCCTGTTTGTTTCAGCACAATACATTAACAGTCAAAGTAGAATGTTGACTTTTGTGTCATTTTTCTCTTCAAAGAAGATTGTAGAAAGTTCGAAAAAGATGTTTTATGCTCTATAGTCATTATGGTGCTAATTGGATGATCTTAAGTGCCAGAAATTATGTTGCTATCTATGGAATTCCTGCCAAAATTTCACATATAATCCTTGAAACAAACGAGTAACAAATTTAATTTTTGTAACACTCAGAAGTGAATTGTGACACCGTGGATGTATCCAGATCCAATAATAATAAAAGTAATCATTTTATACAATATTTCATCCTATAAAGAGATACTTCTACTATAGAAACAACTGCTATTTTTGACTAACCTATTTTCTAGTTTGCCCTTTTATGCAATAACTATGTTATACAATGATTATGGTGAAACAAAATAAGAAATGTTTTAATACCAGTACATGTACTTTTCTAAAGTTTTAATAGTATTTCTTCAGTATTTTAATCATTAGAAATAAAAATAGGCAAAACCAGAAGTCTGAAATGACTGTTTTGAACATTATAAATTTTTTAACTCTCTACGCTAATTTCTCTCTATCTTTTACAACTTCGCCCTATTCTAGCAGGAGAGAAATCATTCACCCGAATAGCTGCAGTAGCTCAGTTGGAAGAGCATCAGACTCAATCCAAAAGTTGCAGTACGCACGAGGCTTGATGTTTTCTTGGGAAAGGCACTTAATTCCCATTTCCTCAGCATGATATAGCCAATAATGGGTTTAAAGTGCAGTTAACACCACCCCCACCCCCAAACCAAACTATTATAGTCCAGCATGGACCCTGTTCTCCTTGACTAATATTCTGTCAAGGTGTGTCTTTTGAAGGCCTCCCTAGACACCATTTAACTTTTATGGTTACCAGGTGGACAATGTCTTTCACCTAGATTGCCAGGCCATTGGCTCTTACAGTTGACTTACAGACTGATGCATGCCAGCCATAACACGACGTGTCATACGAAAAACATTCACCTAGATTGCCAGGCCATTGGCTCTTACAGTTGACTTACAGACTGATGCATGCCAGCTATAACACGACGTGTCATACGAAAAACATTCACCTAGATTGCCAGGCCATTGGCTCTTACAGTTGACTTACAGACTGATGCATGCCAGCCATAACACGAAGTGTCATACGAAAAACATTCACCTAGATTGCCAGGCCATTGGCTCTTACAGTTGACTTACAGACTGATGCATGCCAGCCATTACAGTTGACTTACAGACTGATGCATGCCAGCCATTACAGTTGACTTACAGACTGATGCATGCCAGCCATAACACGACGTGTCATACGAAAAACAAGATTTTTACTCCAAACCCCAACATGGTCGTGTTTCAAAAAACACAATTTTCAGTAATCTTAGGGGAAAAAAACATTTTTTGAGCACCACTATATATGTCCATAGTATGTAGTCTGTATAAGCAGTAAACAGTCCTGCTTAGAGCCCATGTACAACTATCTTCTGGGCAGTTATACAGCTGATTATCATGGAGTTGATTACAGGGTAAGGAGATCAGGGATAAACAATCACCATTTCACAGATTACTTATTTGGCTGAGAATAGCTAGGATAATGCCGGGTCAAGTCCTTTGAACACTGCTGTGGGAGAGCCCATTAGGCTAATTTGTATAGGTGACATACACTAAGTAGTTAGGTTCAATCGTTGAGATAAGTGATGAAGAAGAAAGTTTATTACACACCATTGCCATGAATGAGAAGGCGAATTGCCATCATTATTAAAGATTATTGGCAAGTTCATGATCAGTGGCAACGTTTATTTGTAGTCAGATTTTACTCCATGTATAAAACACAAAACATGGTTCGGAATAGTGTACAAGTGGTCATTTTTTAAGGCAAAATGTCATAATGCAGCTGTAATTTAGGAAAGGATGAACCATCTGCTAAATGAGCAAAGTCCAGCAAAACTAAATTTCAGAACTTCTGGATGGAGTTTGACTTTGTGATGCACAGCAGCAAGGGGGAGCATTTTATTTTTTGCAAACACCATAATGACATTAGTCCTTCTGAAGTGTACAACATTTGTCAACATAGCAACACCACCCAGCATGTTTGACACCCACTCACAGCAATGCAGATGCAGAAAGATCATTTTCTGTGCTGAGAAAATTCAGCAAGATCTTCAGGGAAGTTTGAACAACAGTATCATCCAGTCTCAAATGTGTGCCAAGATGAATACAAATGACATTTGCATTACCTTCAAAAACCTCTCACCCACCCACCCCTCTGAACTATTGAGAGCAGCAGAGACTGCATATGATTAAGAAAATATCCCACTGTCCAATGGATTTTTCTTTATTTTTAACCAAATTTGAATTTCCAGTAATTATATTCATGTATAGGCTTATATGAAAAGATTACTTATTCTCAGTTGGACAAAGTTGCTTTTTTTTAGGTGACTTGCACTTACAACTCCCCACCCTGTTAGACCTCAAAACATACTTTTTTAGTTCTTAAAACTGCCAAAGACAGTCTGGGAATATGGCAGGTATGCTAATGTGAGCTATATGAGCAATTTTAGGCGAAGTTGGGACTCTTCTATTGAACCTTATTGAAAAGAAAAGATGGATAATATTTAAGAACTTAATACTTACCCAATATTTGATCAGAGTAAATATAAAAATGATGCAGTCAGTGAAGGAACATATTGATGAAGGAATCTTGACTTTTGGATGAAAATCATCCAATTTTACCCAGATGTATTTGTAACCACTATATTATAGTCATGACTCGGTTGATTCTTTTGCCATTTTTTTTACATCTCTAGGACAGAAAAGGTTACGAAGAAAATGATTATATCTTTATGCCACATTTGTCACAAATACATTTTGTTCTTTTTGTCAATAGGCACTGGCTGACAATGACAGAGAGTATTCAGTCAGAAGAAATAACATTGACTTTGTACAACATGTCTACACTGACAAGGCTCTCAGGGAAGCTAGTGTTGCTGCTGACAAAAAACTTTCTGAATTTGATGTGGAAATGAGGTAATGTTAATACTGTAAAGTGATTTGATTTTTTTCAGCTGAATGCAATGATCATTTGATAGTGTTATTTCACACGATATTACACAAACTATACATTTTTAATCTCTCATTTGCATTAGTAGTCAAGGCTGTTTTTTCAAATGCAATATACCATTTATTGTTTTTCACTGTTTAAATGCCCATTAATACATTTAAATCAACTTCATATGACATCACTGCTGTTTTTATGAGAATTCATATGATCACTTCTGTACCATGCACTGCACAACATATAAAGCATCTTTCAATGAAATTTTTTAATTTTTTTCTATATGCTTTAATCTCAATACCCAATGCCTTTTATACAACAAGTGTTACACATTTGACATAATATATCATGTAAATATTGTAAGACTAGGTTATTACAATCATATATACAACAAAATGTAGGCATTACAAAGTGAATTTTCGAAAATTAAGTGTAATACATGTATATACCTTATTTGAGATAATGTCCATACATGCCTTAACAAGTACATACCTTGCTTTTGGTCAGCTGAGATGATATATTTCAAAGCATACATGTCTTGATCCTAGCATGCTTTGCCAAGCACATTTCAAAGCATGTCTTGATTCTAGCATGCCTTACCAAACACATTTCAAAGCATGTCTTGATCCTAGCATGCCTTACCAAACACACACCTTGCTTTTGGTCAGCTGAGATGATATATTTCAAAGCATACATGTCTTGATCCTAGCATGCCTTACCAAGCACATTCCTCGCTTGTGGTCAACTCGAATGCTACATTTCAAAGCATGTCTTGATTCTAGCATGCCTTATCAAGCACACACCTTGCTTTTGGTCAGCTGAGATTATATATTTCAAAGCATACATGTCTTGATCCTAGCATGCCTTACCAAGCACATTTCAAAGCATGTCTTGATTCTAGCATGCCTTACCAAGCACACACCTCGCTTGTGGTAAACTCAAATGATATGTTTCAAAGCTTGCGTGTCTTGATCCTGGCATGCTTTACCGAGCACACACCTTGCTTGTGGTCAACTCAAATGATACATTTCAAAGCTTGCATGTCTTGATTCTAGCATGCCATACAAAGCACACACCTTGCTTGTGGTAAACTCAAATGATACATTTTAAAGCATACATGTCTTGATCTTGGCATGCCGTACTAAGCACACACCACGCTTGTGGTCAGTTCAAATTTCAAAGCTTGGCTTGCGTGTCTTGATCCTAGCATGCCTTAACAAGCACACACCTCGCTTGTGCTCAACTCAAATGATACATTTCAAAGCTTGCATTCTTGATCCTGGCATACCTTACCAAGCACACACCTTACTTGTGGTCAATTCAGTTGATATGTTTCAATGCTTATGAGTCTTGTTCCGAGCATGCCTTAACAGGCACACACTTTGCTTTTGATCAACTCAAATGATAATTTCAAAGCTTGCATGTCTTGATCCTTGCATGCCTTAACAAGCTCACACCTCACTTGTGGTCAACTCAAATGATATGTATCAAAGCTTGCATGTTTTGATCCTAGCATGCCTAAACAAGCACACACCTCGCTTGTGGTCAACTCAAATAATAATTTCAAAGCTTGCATGTCTTGAGCCTTACCAAGCACACACCTTACTTGTGGTCAATTTAATTGATATGTTTCAAAGCTTATGTGTCTTGATCCAAGCATGCCTAAACGTGCACATACTTTGATTTTGATCAACTCAAATAATAATTTCAAAGCTTGCATGTCTTGATCCTTGATCCTAGCATGCCTTAACAAGCACACACTTCACTTGTGGTAAACTAAAATGATACATATCAAAGCTTGCATGTTTTGATCCTAGCATGCCTTAACAAGCACACACCTTGTTTTTGGTCAGCAGAAATTATACATTTCAAAGCATACATGTCTTGATGCTGGCATGACTATTTGGATGAAAATAGCTACTAATGATGCCTAAAACATTATTTTCTTGGAAACTACCACCACACATGCTTGTTTTCTCATTACCACTTCACTTTGTGGGTTAAATCAGTCTCAAAAACTGATTTTACATGAATTTATTGGTTGAAACCATATTGAGACATGGATTGAACTTTCATAATGGAGAGCTCAAAACACAAATGATGATAACTCTTCTAGTATATACATAGATATGATGGGTACACTGTTTATGACATTGTTGGTGTGCTTATGATGTGCTTGAATTTCTTGAAATTTACCCAAATGATAATTTAGTAAGAGCATAGTGTGGATATTATGTCAGATACATTATATTATGATACCCGTATCATGAACTCCCCCCAGACGTTACATTATGATATAGATATAATGAACTACCCCCATATGCATGGTTTGTAAAAAATGTTAGAAGTCGGCTTGCCCAGGGCTGGCTGACTGGAAAATTGAACTTGCTCTTGGGAAATTTGAGCTTGCTCCCAACATAATGTCCCAGCATGAGTAAAAAAAATAAGATAAAATATGGGATATTTTAAGGAAATTCCTTTTTTTGCCTAGATAAGATAGCAGACTCCCCATTAACTACATCAACAATAATGAAAGCTAGACTGTTGTAATTATTTATTTATACTCACAATTGACGGATTTGTGAACACTTATTTTTCATCCTTTTAATTAACAATTATCATCTAGTCACCTTTAAATCAGCTACAGGTATCAAAATATTTGACAAGTCAACTTTTGAGATTGAGAACACTTACTTTTATCCATTTAATTGTTTGCCAAGCAGTAAGTATGTATTGGTCTCCTGTAATTATCAACTAAACAACAGATCATACATAGCACTTGTGGGTGCTACATTTTCAGTACATCAATCATGCTTTAAACAAAATCCTCGTGATGGTTATTCGTTATTTCCAAACACACCTGTCAAAGAAATCTCACAAGCTATATTATTAAAAATTAACACCTACTCACCTTAAAATCAGCAACATGCATCAAAACCATCTTTGAGAAGCCGATTGTTTAGAGTTAGCAAGCTCACAAACTGCCTGTGGCTAAATGTAACTGATAAGTTAAAATGTAACTGTTTATTCCTTATTTGTCAAAATTTGCTTTAAATAGTAAATATTCACATTATCACATATGCATGAGAAAATGCTAGACTGACCTTGACAATGACTACAAGATTAGATGGAAATTACATGATAGATGAAAGAAACTGTGGCCAGTTATGTAATAGAAGAATGCATTACATATAAACACTAAAAAAAGGTGCTGATAAATGTACTGTGGCAAGATCGCAGGGTATAAAACTTGCTGAACATAAACCATTACGAACAGAACACGACCCCTTTCTCCCTCTCTTTTTCAATTTTTTGTTCTCCCTAGGAAACTTGAACTTGTCTGAGTCATATTTGAGCTTGTCCCAGGAGTCAGGCATGTGGATTTGTAGATTCCTGACATATGTTACATTTTGATACAGATATAATGAACTTTCCCCCATATGTTACATTATGATACAGATATATTGAAGTATGCCTATACATTATATTATGATACAGATATTATGAACTATAGATACAACAAAGTAATGGGGTGGAGGCTTGAGATTCATAATAGATGTGTTTTACTGCATTCTTTCTAAATAAATTATTCCAAATATTTCAGCATGAGGCAGGATGTGTTTGATGCCATTAGAGCCTACCAGAAGCAAGCTGGGGTTCACATGAAGCAAGAAGTCAACCGATATATTGAGCGACTTGTAAAACTAGGAGAGAGGAATGGTAAAGCATGAATTTTGTGCTAATAATTTGCTTTCTATTCAATTTGATTTTGAAACATCTGCAGTATGGTTGAAAAAGCCCAGTCAGCAGCCACAGTTCACACAACCCACATTTTATTTTTTTTCCCATGCCTGAGCTCATTCCACAAGATTGCTGAAATTTCTTGATGTAGAAATCATTTGATCTGAAATATGTGTATAATTACAATACAGCCATAACTAGTAGTAGTTCATAATTCATGAATATCAGCACACCTCTTTTTTTTTGGTCCTGACAAGTCCTTCACTCCCAGAAATGTGTGAAAATCTGCTTTGGACTGCTTTATAGAAAATAATCAGACTGTCATTGGTATCATAGTGCTTATATCCTTACAAAAACCACAGCACAAGTTTGGTAGCAAATACTAAAGACCTCAAGTTAGGTAGGTTTGTGTCTCTCAGTGTTCATATATACTTCTATTTTGCATACGGAGCTAGATTTTCTGTTGCAGTTATTTCAGAATGTTGTCCAAAGGGAAATTTATAACCAACAATCAGTAAATTTAAAAAAATTTAAACCATTTTTGAATGTCTTGAATCTCAGTTGATCTATCATATCAGTGAAGAAGGAAACTAAGTGTTGACTGCAATAGTGTTACACTTATGATCAATTATAGTCAAAAATTTGTTGATTTATTCAAGTTATTAAGATGAATGGTTGTTATATTCTACTATTGATCAGCTGCCCAAAAAAATGAAATAAAATAAACTTTACAAATATATAAATTAGACTACATAAAGAATTAAGCATTGATTTTTTTTTTTTCATTAACGATTTTATTGTAGAAAGTGTAATAAGCTGAATTGCTCTGGCAACCAGAAGTCTTTGAGTCTCATTAGCCAAACCAGCTGTCATTCTAGTTTTGTTTAAACTTATACTTTACCTTGGAACACACAGAACACACATTTATACCTAAAATTGATTATAAAGGATCATTTATCATTTTTGTGAATCAAAATGACTTATGCCAGTGATTCCAGTTACTAACTTAAATGTGGTTCTTTACCACTTTGCATAAGAACTCTTTCTGACCTTGAACTAAATTACATGATTGTTTTCTTTCGTTTTTCTTTTTGGCCAAATTGCAAAGCAATTTCAACTTGTGGATTGATGGTACCTGTCCATCTGGCACAACATTCAGGTTAGGGTTTGCTTTGAAGTCATTTTCTCAGACGCCATTGCTTGTGAAGTCACGTAACTTGGTATTTAGATGCATCGTGTGGAGTACTACACCTTTCAGTAAAAATTAGGTCACTGTGGCATATAGTTCTTCGTCCAGTGATTTTATTTAACCTTTGCATTAAGCTCATTTTCTCAGGCACTATTGCCTGTGGAGTCACATAAATTGGTATCTTGTTGCAACATGAGGAGTACTAGAAGTGGCAGTGCAAATTAGGTCACTGTGACATATATTCATGTTTGAATGATTTGTGCTTGCCTTTGGTTTAAACTCAGTTTCTCTAGGTTATGGTTCATGTTTTTTTAAGTCATTTTCTCAGACACTATTACTCATAGAGTAACATGTTGATATTTAGATGTGTCAGATGGAGTACTACACCTTTCAGTGAAAATTATGACACTTTAACCTATATTTCACAGTCCAGTGATTGTGGTTAGCCATTACATTTAGCTGATTTATTGCCTTTGGAGTCACATAACTTGGTATGTAATTGCATCAAGAACAGTACTACAGCGAACAGAGAAAGCTAGGTCATTGTGACATATATTTATTGGTTCAGTAATTTGTGTTTACACTTGGGATGACCTAAGTTTCTGTAAGTTAGGGTTTGTGTTTATGTCGTTTTCTCAGATAAATGTGTCTCATAGAGTCACAGATGTGTCATAGTGATATGATGATTTTACTTACCCAGTCTGTATATAGAGAATTTTACAGTGATATGATGATTTTACTTACCCAGTCTATATATAGAGAATTTTACAGTGATATGATGATTTTACTTACCCAGTCTATATATAGAGAATTTTACAGTGATATGATGATTTTACTTACCCAGTCTATATATAGAGAATTTTATAGTGATATGATGATTTTACTTACCCAGTCTATATATAGAGAATTTTACAGTGATATGATAATTTTACTTACCCAGTCTATATATAGAGAATTTTACAGTGATATGATGACTTTACTTACCCAGTCTATCTATATAGAATTTTACATTGATATGATGATTTAACTTATCCAGTCTATGTATAGAGAATTTTACAGTGATATGATGATTTTACTTACTCAGTCTGTATATAGAGAATTTTACAGTGATATGATGATTTTACTTACCCAGTCTGTTTATAGAGAATTTTACAGTGATATGATGATTTTACTTACCCAGTCTGTTTATAGAGAATTTTATAGTGATATGATGATTTTACTTACCCAGTCTGTATATAGAGAATTTTACAGTGATATGATGATTTTACTTACCCAGTCTGTATATAGAGAATTTTACAGTGATATGATGATTTTACGTACCCAGTCTGTATATAGAGAATTTTATAGTGATATGATGATTTTACTTACCCAGTCTATATATAGAGAATCTGACAGGAGTGCTCATTGTGAGCCTTGGAGAACAATAGATAGAAATTGTTAAACGTGTTTCATAAATTTTATTAGGAATGAGCACAGATGTAAGATTCTATTTATCACATAATGAAACATACTGATTTTATTTGACAAAACTGCAGATTAATATAGTGAAATTACTATCGAGTACATATAGAAACCTCGATTACTCTGCCTATGCCTTACTTACTAGAGTCTTTTCTATGTGTTTCATGTTGAAAATTTATGATATGAGGCATATTAACCAAAATAAAACAGTAATCATATGTTAAATAGTATTTTCACTCTTCTGTATGCCGCCATAAGGTGGAGTATATTGTGTTGTGGTGTTGTCCTACCGACTGTCAGGTTGTTAAGCAGCCTGCTGTTCATGTGTTTGTTACCAATTTTGTTTCCCTACAATAATTCAAGTTGTCCACCCATCTACAGTTACCAAATTATGTGGATGCACTTGGAGAAAGGGAAAAACATATTGATTTTGAGGTCATGTGGCCAAAGATCAAGGTCATTGACTGAAAGAAGAGAAATGGTTTCCACACAATAGCATTAATTCTACATCACATACCTGGACCATACTTTGTGGATGGCTTGCATTTGGAATAAGGAAGAAACCTATCAATTTCTAGTCAAAAGGTCAAAGGCCAAGGTCATTGTGACTAAAAAGGACAAATGTCAGGTTCATTGTGCCTCAAAGAAAAAATTGGTTTTTCGGGAATAACTTTTCTTCTAGACAAAGTTCCTTGACCAAACTTTATGGATGACTTGCACTTAGGGTAATACAGAAACTTGCAGATTCAGGGTTCTTTAGGTCAGCAGTCACAGTCATGGTAAGTCTAAAAAGAAAAACTTGGTTTCTATACATTAACTTTAGTTCAAGACCCACATGTTACTAGTGCCTACACAGATGACTATTAACACTGGGCAGGTATATAATGTGCCATTCACAGTGATCTTCTTACAAATGGGGGATTTTCTGTGCTAGATTTTTCAGATTTGATGTAAGAATTTGTTAATTGAATGATTCATGTAATATACTCTCAGAAAGTTCTTGTAGGATTTGACTACTTGGGTTCCAGGAAGCCCAGTCTACAGAGACTGTGGTTCAATCAATGGGGAAAATATGGAGTAAATGAGAAAATTTGGGTTCCAAGAGGAGAAAAGGGAGGTCAATGCTGTAGGAGCTGTCTCTGATTTTAGCTCCTTTTTAAAAATATAACCAAGGATCATAAAGACTCGAAAATTATTTATAATTGCAGGGCTTCATCTCCCAAAGGAAATACAGGAGAAGATAAAGGAAATAAAAAAGAGGATGAGTGACCTATCAATTGACTTCAGCAAGAACCTAAATGAGGAAAATACAATTTTGGAGTTCACAGAGGAGGAACTAGGTATGTTCAAAAATAGTTTTCCCAGGAAAAGTTCATTTTCAAACCTTACCACATTGGCTCATACATAATATGCACCAGGATGTGAACATTGTGGATGTAGATCTGCTGTTGCAAAATGTACTAGCATATCACAGTCTGCGTGGCTTTTTTTATTATTAGGGCCCCACTTCCTGATGCAAGAGCCCTATAGTAATCACATTTTCCATCCGTCTGCCCATCCATTTACATCTTTTGTAATCGCATGGTTTGTACAACCTTGAAAATTTTTTGCATTTGACGAGTTGTCTTAAAAACTACTTGAATTTGGAAAAAGCTGGTTTTATCCTTGAAAAATCTATGAATTTGGTGACAATCTCTTTGAATTTTCCCCAAAACTCCTTGAATTTATCTGAGGAAATGCAAAAAATTTCAAACTGAATAAAATATAACCAATAAACATATTCAGATGGAATTTATGGAATTTTGTGTTTACTTTTTCTCATAACCCTTTATGGACTTTTTATGGGTTTTATCTTGTCAACTCCATTTTGGTAAGAGTTATGGCCCTTGACATTTAACTTCATATCTTCATGTGGTATGTTGCTTGTAAACACCATAGCTTAAGAACCATTCAACATAGTCTGATGCAGTTTGGTTTGAACATGACTTGCAGGTGCCTTTTATGGGTGTAAGCCTTGTTTAGAAGAGTTATGGCTCCCTGATTGCTCATCCACCTGACTTTGGTTTCTGCAAGATAACTACCAAAATTTGATGCATTTCAACCAAATTTGGCATGTGGCTTTAGATTTAGGAGACCATGAGCGAGTTTAATTTCCAGTGTGGCCCTGATTGATCATCCTTTTTTGGTTTCTGCAGCTTAACTTGACTAAGCTATGTTGCATTTCAACCAAATTTGGCATACAGCTTTATATTGTTGAGAAAGCTTGAATGATTTTAATTTCTTGTGTTCCACATTATCATTTAGAAGAGTTATGGCCCCTGATTTCCCCTCCTCCTAACTTTGCTCTCCACAGCACAGCTTTACTAAGGAATATTGCATTTCAGCCAAAGTTATAATGAACCTTTATATTGACGATAACTTAAATTACTTCTAGCATTCCACATTATCATTTAGAAGAGTTATGGACCCTTGAATGTCCATCTTCTCTAAACTTTTGGTTTTCCAACAGGAATTTGTCTGTTTAAAGACCTGCTGTGCAAACTGTAGAGAGTTGGGGAATTTGTGATGTACATGTCACTACTAAATCTAATCATTTCAAGTAAACAGTATATACCCTGTTCTGCTGGTGCATTATGAAAAATAATATTAATTAAATTTCTCCATTGATTATTTCTGAAGGAGATAACAAATGTTCTGGTTTGTTGTCATTCACAAATGATACAATAGAGTCGGTTTTTGTGAACTGTGTTTAAACAGCATAGCAGCTGACATTAGAAACCTAATATTCTGTTATATAGCTGCATATCCTATGCATTTCTCTGTTTTGTTGAGCTCCCTTCCCCCCCCTTCCCCTTCAGCAAAAGTGTCCCTACCCCAAAGCTCCATCCCCAGGGGATTGATTGAAGTTCTAAACATTTTGTACATCAACAGACTCCACCAAATCATATTCCAAGGTTTCAGAATCAGAGCCCTCAGTTAGTACAAGTTCAAATACAAATACACACACATGCAAAGGTAGGAAATACAAATACACACACATGCAAAGGTAGGAAATACAAATACACACACATGCAAAGGTAGGAAATACAAATACACACACATGCAAAGGTAGGAAATACAAATACACACACATGCAAAGGTAGGAAATACAAATACACACACATGCAAAGGTAGGAAATACAAACACATAAACATGAAAAAGCAGGATTGAAAAAAGTGCATAGATAATTATGTGTCTTAAACTAAATTGAGATGGCCTGAATATGTAAGGACAGTGCACTGAAAAGAAAAGAGATTTTAAAAATACAAATTGTTACATGGTATGTTGTTCAGAATGTTTCAAATGACCACATAACTAAGTACTTTTTGAAGTGTAAAAGTCAATGTTTCAATTGACCACATAACTAGGTACTTTTTGAAGTGTAAAGATGAATGTTTTTATTTTCAGTTGGGCTGCCACCAGACTTTATCAAAGCACTGGAAAAGGTAAGCACTATTTGTCTTTTATGTAAAGCATAGGAGATATGTAGGTTTCACTTTCACAGCACTGATTTTGTTGTCATCATCAACATTAAAATTTTTTGTTCTTGACATTTTGTATATTCATATATCAGAGTTCTCTCCAGACTGAAGTATACGAGTAACTTAGAACTTGCAGATCCATATTCATATGTTTACAGTGATAAATGATTATTATGCCAGACAATTATGGATACTGCCAGGGTGCGCGAATCACAAAAAATGTGTACAAATTCGTGCACTTGGATAGAAGTGATGCATGAGAACTCCCGCAAATTAGTTTAAAGTCATGCGTATAAAAATGTACTCTGCGCAGTATACAATTTGTATTTAACTGTTAACCCTTCAAGTACTTGTCACGGCATAAATCATGCCGCTAGTAGAGGTCTCGTAGCACTTGTCTCATCATCTGTCTTTTTTCTGGTAGGCAACTGTTTACACATCTGACTACTTAGGCTTGACATGAACTGTTGTTAAACTAAATTTGATTGACACATTGGGACTGGAACAAGCATTGTCAGGGTTGAACCTTGCATTCATAAAATAAGTTTTACAAATGCTTGTTTAAAGTAAGGGCTCCTAAAAAACTCCAAATGGCTGACTCCCAACATGGTTCATCTTCAGATGACAATTTCATTCAGCAAATACTGGCTGATGATAGTGATGATGACGATGATTTTTAAAGTTTTGAAGTATATGAGATTATTGGAGCCTGGAAAGTCTTACTGGAAATACCAGTGAGTAATTTTGAACCCAAGTCCAATGTACATGCTGGATGGACAAAAAGAGACAGCATGCTGGTCAACCCCTATTTAAGTAGTATTTCAAAATTAAATGTCGAAAAGGCAGAATACCAAGCCTAATTAAAATACAGGCAATTTAAAAGTAGAGTGCAATTTTCATTTCTTTTCTCAAACAATTCTGCATTGTGCTTCAAAACTATATAGCACTCTAAGGGTTAAGATAAATTGAATAAATACAAATCTAAAAAGAAATTAAAAAGTAGGTATATTTATTTTTGATCAAAATACCTCTGTCTGAACAAGCTGACTATGGCATTGATGGACTTAAAACCCTAATACAATATTGTGGAACAGATAAGAAATCTGGCATAGTAGTCAGCAAAGCACTGATTCAAGAAAGTGAAACTTTGGCAGAGCTCTTGTTAGTGAAAAATATTATTTTGGAGCAGAGATATCCACGAGATAATACCTATGAGCTGTTGAAAATGGTACATAACCATAAAGAACAGTTTTCCAACTGGTTCAAGCTGACTTAATGAGCTATGCATATGTAAAAGGGGGTTCTCAGCACAGATCAATATTCATACAAATATAAGGAACAAATTAAGCTCAGAAATGATCAACAGATTAATGCTTATACAACTAGAGGAGACATCTTTTGAGGATTTTGATTTCAATAGAGCTCTAACAAAGTGGAGCAGGAAGAAAGAAAGAGATAGATATTTATGTGTTAGGTAAATACTTAACTATGGCTGTTTCCTCCTCCCCCTCATTTTTGTTCTACTCCCCCCTTATTTTGGTGACAATGGGGGAGTTCCCCCCTTTAGATAAAATCCTGGTAGCATCTCTGCTTAGGAGTAAGTTCAGAATTGGGTACTTGTGAAAAAGATAAAGCAGAGAAAATAAAAACACTGCAGAAATAAACAATACATTTAAAAATGCATAATTTTATTTAGCTCAATTGAGAGGGTTTGTACAAAGTATATAGCAAAAGGAGAGTTGCAACAGAAATAAATTTGCTAAATTGACACTCCTTGTTTCAATTTTTGTGATATTTCTTTACACGAGAACAGTTATTTTTTATATATATATTTTTTTAACTTGTATAATTAATGAAAAGTGTTGCATGAATTGTTTTTTTATTACATTCATATCTGGCAAATAATACTTATTCTGTAGCTAAATAATAATTGACATGTGTATAATAGATAATCTGCAGGTTAATCACATGTCATTAAATCAATATTTTTAAAAATACAAAAAATGATCCATTCTATTTTGTCAACTCTAGAATTTATATATAATTTTTAAGAATGATTTATTTATGCACAATAACATTTGTACATTTTAGTATCAGTATTTTAACATCACATAAACTCCATTTTGTATAGAGCTACCACAACACCTTCAAAACTTAATAGAGAGAACCATCAGAAGATTCATTATAGTACAGATAAGACAGTGTTCCAGGAACACTTGTTTTAGATAAATGTGTTAAAAATTTCTTCATTGTCCTTTCCTAAATGTTTTCTAACTGTTTTTGGGGTCACTAAGTGTTTACTAAGGCAGGTTTTACTCTATAATGTATATTTATCATCTTGTTATTTTTCATAACATGATAATGCAACAGACCCAGTATTCTTGAAATGTTACATTTATCATATGTTTGTTGTTTTCCGTGACATGGTAAGACAACAGGCCCAGTATTCTTGAACTTTTCATTTGTCATATGTTTGTTGTTTTCCTTGACATAGTAAGACAACAGGCCCAGTATTCTTGAAACTTTACATTTATCATATGTTTGTGGTTTTCTGTGACATGTCAAGACAACATTCCCAGCATTCTTGAAACATTACAGTTATTATATGGTTGTTATTTTTAATAACATGGTAAGACAACAGGTCTGTGTTCTTGAAACTTTACATTTGTCATATGTTTGTTGTTTTCCTTGACATAGTAAGACAACAGGCCCAGTATTCTTGAAACTTTACATTTGTCATATGTTTGTTGTTTTCTGTGACATGTCAAGACAACATTCCCAGCATTCTTGAAACATTACAGTTATTATATGGTTGTTATTTTTAATAACATGGTAAGACAACAGGCCTGTGTTCTTGAAACTTTACATTTGTCATATGTTTGTTGTTTTCTTTGACATAGTAAGACAACAGCCCAGTGTTCTTGAAACTTTACATTTGTCATATGTTTGTTGTTTTCTGTGACATGGCAAGACAACATTCCCAGCATTCTTGAAACATTACAGTTATTATATGGTTGTTATTTTTAATAACATGGTAAGACAACAGGTCCAGTGTTCTTGAAACCTTACATTTATCATATGGTTGTTGTTTTCCATAACATGGTAAGATAACAAGCCCAGTATTCATGAAACTTATTAGAATGCAAAGTTCAAACTTAAACTGAAAATCCCAAAATCAGATATGATACTTGAAGTAGTTCAGTGAAATTTAGCAGTATAGGAGAGGGATTCAAGTGAAGAAAATCTTGAAAAGTTCCATAATTCTAACTGCATTGTGATTAAAGTTACAGACTGTCAGAATTTGGCACTTTGAACTTGGGCTTGAGTTTATTGCTCACAAATTTTTATATGGGGCCAGGATTTATTGTTTGCCCAGATTAGTGGGAACTGAAACATAGCAGTCACTTTTCCAGCGTCATCAGCAGCCAAAACAGTTGGTTAAGGTTTTGGCTAATGTTTCTAATTTGCATATATTTCCGAAA
Organism: Margaritifera margaritifera; assembly: GCA_029931535.1. Taxonomy (NCBI): domain Eukaryota; kingdom Metazoa; phylum Mollusca; class Bivalvia; order Unionida; family Margaritiferidae; genus Margaritifera; species Margaritifera margaritifera. Next base: position 105,822 of record JAQPZY010001338.1, read on the forward strand.
CCCATTGATAGATTCTTATCATACTTGGCATGAATTATTATGAAGTTAAGACAATTCATTCTACGACATGGTTGCTCACCCCTATTACCTTAGGGTCAGGGTCACAGTCAGAGAAAATTTGCACTGAGGTTTTGAAGAAAGTTTTTTCTTTGGTTCCATTTCCTAAAGCCCTTAATGAATTTTATTCATACCTGGGAGAAATCATTATGAAGCTAAGACAATTCAATCTGCGATGCACATTCTTGCCCATTTGACCTTGAGGTCAAGGTCACAGTAATAGAAAATTGTGAATTAAGGATTTGGTTAAAGTTTTACTTTTATTTGCTTATCTTTCCTAAACCCTCTGATGGATTTTCTTCATACTTGGGATAAATAGTTATGAAGCTAAGACAGTTCATTCTGCGACATGCGCGTTCGCCCCTTTTTACTTTGGCATCAAAGTCACAGTCACAGAAAATTTGCATAAAGGTTTTGGTTAAAGCTTTTTCAGTTGCTTATATTTCGTAAACCCCTTGATGGATTTTGTTCATATATTGGATGAAGCATTATGAAGCTAATGTGATTTCAGTAATTGTGTCATACTGAAAAAATTAACTCTCTGAAATATACTTTTCTTTGTGTATTTGATAAGAGGAGTCTCTGATCTTCATTCTGCAAATCTAACAGATTTTTATATCCCTCCATACGGAGGAGTGTATTATGATATGATGTTCATCCATCCATGTGTTATTTAACAATTTGGTTTGTGCACATTAACTCAAGTTGTCATCCCTCTACAATTACCAACTTTGTGGGAGGCTTGCGCTTGTGGTAAGGAAGAACTCTATCAATTTCAGGCTCAAAAGACTAAAGGTTAAGGTCACTGTGGCTGAAGGAAAAAAAATAGTTTCCACATAATGATTTGATTTGCTCACCATCAACAGTGCTTGTGCAAAGGATAAGGAAGAACTCCATCGATTTTGGGGGGAAAATAGACTGAAGGAAGAATAATGGTTTTTGCATAGCAACTTGAATTTCTCCATCACCTACAGTTACCAAACTTTGTGGATAGATTGCATATGGGGTAAGGAAGAACCCTATTGGTATTGGGGTCACAAGGTCAAGGTCACTGACTGAAAGAAGAAGATGGTTTCTGCACAATAATATTAAGTCTACATCATATACCTGGACCAAACTTTGTGATTTTCTTGCACTTTGGTTAAATAAGAAGCCCAACCATTTTGGGGTCAAACAGTCAAAACTCGGGTCACTGTGACAAAACATGAGAAATGGGTTTCCACACAAAAACTGGAGCTCTTCATCATCAACAGTTACCAAACTTTGTGGATGACTTGCACTTGGGATAAGGAAGAACTCTATCAGTCTGGGGGTCAAAAGGTCAAACATTAAGGTAACTGTGACTGAAAGAGGAAAAATGATTTCTGTACAAGAACATTAGTTCTACATCACATACCTGAACCAACCTTTGTTGATGGCTTGCATTTGGGGTCACTGACTGAAAGGAGAAACCTATCTGTTTGGGAATCAAAAGGTCAGAGGTCAAGGTCACTTTGAAAGAAAAATGTTCTGTTAATAACTTTGGTTCTAAATCACATATCTTTACTAAAGTTTGTGAATGGATGCACTTAAGGTAGGGAAGAGGCCTAATGTTTTTGTTTTTTTTGGGGGGGGGGCAATGGTCATGGTCATTGTGGCAAAAAATAGGTTTTGCAAACTAATCTTTGTTCTACAGTAAGTTGCTTGATCAAACTTTGTGGATTGCTTGCATTTAGGGTAATAACGAAACTTATATATTCAGGAGTGTAAAGGGTCACAGGTCATGGTCTTGGTAAGTCTGATAAAACAATAATGGGTTTTTTTGCTCATTAAATTTAGTATCTTAAAGTGCCTGCATCTGGAACTATTAAACATGGGGTAGATGTATAATGTTTTGTTTATAGAACTCTTGTTTAATACTCATTTAGCTATTATATTATGGATAATTAGTGATAGGGTACTTTTACCCATACTCATTTAGCTATTATATTATGGATAATTAGTGATAGGGTACTTTTACCCATACTCATTTAGCTATTATATTATGGATAATTGGTGATGGGGTACTTTTACCCATACTCATTTAGCTATTATATTATGGATAGTTAGTGATGGGGTACTTTTACCCATACTCATTTAGCTATTATATTATGGATAATTAGTGATAGGGTACTTTTACCCATACTCATTTAGCTATTATATTATGGATAATTAGTGATAGGGTACTTTTACCCATACTCATTTAGCTATTATATTATGGATAATTAGTGATAGGGTACTTTTACCCATACTCATTTAGCTATTATATTATGGATAATTGGTGATGGGGTACTTTTACCCATACTCATTTAGCTATTATATTATGGATAATTAGTGATAGGGTACTTTTACCCATACTCATTTAGCTATTATATTATGGATAATTAGTGATAGGGTACTTTTACCCATACTCATTTAGCTATTATATTATGGATAATTAGTGATAGGGTACTTTTACCCATACTCATTTAGCTATTATATTATGGGTAATTAGTGATGGGGTACTTTTACCCATACTCATTTAGCTATTATATTATGGATAATTAGTGATAGGGTACTTTTACCCATACTCATTTAGCTATTATGTTATGGATAATTAGTGATGGGGTACTTTTACCCATACTCATTTAGCTATTATATTATGGATAATTAGTAATGGGGTACTTTTACCCATACTCATTTAGCTATTATTTTTTATGGTTAGTTAGTAATGGGGTACTTTTACCCATACTCATTTAGCTATTATATTATGGGTAATTAGTGATAGGGTACTTTTACCCATACTCATTTAGCTATTATATTATGGGTAATTAGTGATAGGGTACTTTTACCCATACTCATTTAGCTATTATATTATGGATAATTAGTAATGGGGTACTTTTACCCATACTCATTTAGCTATTATCTTTTATGGATAGTTAGTAATGGGGTACTTTTACCCATACTCATTTAGCTATTATTTTTTATGGATAATTAGTGATAGGGTACTTTTACCCATACTCATTTAGCTATTATATATTATGGATAATTAGTGATAGGGTACTTTTACCCATACTCATTTAGCTATTATTTTTTATGGATAATTAGTAATGGGGTACTTTTACCCGTACTCATTTAGCTATTATATTATGGGTAATTAGTGATAGGGTACTTTTACCCATACTCATTTAGCTATTATATTATGGATAATTAGTGATAGGGTACTTTTACCTATACTCATTTAGCTATTATATTATGGATAATTAGTGATAGGGTACTTTTACCCATACTCATTTAGCTATTATTTTTTATGGATAATTAGTAATGGGGTACTTTTACCCATACTCATTTAGCTATTATATTATGGGTAATTAGTGATAGGGTACTTTTACCCATACTCATTTAGCTATTATATTATGGGTAATTAGTGATAGGGTACTTTTACCCATACTCATTTAGCTATTATTTTTATGAATAGTTAGTGATAGGGTACTTTTACCCATACTCATTTAGCTATTATTTTTTATGGATAATTAGTGATAGGGTACTTTTACCCATACTCATTTAGCTATTATTTTTTATGGGTAATTAGTAATGGGGTACTTTTACCCATACTCATTTAGCTATTATTTTTTATGGATAATTAGTAATGGGGTACTTTTACCCATACTCATTTAGATATTATTTTTTATGAATAGTTAGTGATAGGGTACTTTTACCCATACTCATTTAGCTATTATTTTTTATGGATAATTAGTGATAGGGTACTTTTACCCATACTCATTTAGCTATTAATTTTTATGGATAGTCAGTAATGGGATACTTTTACCCATACTTATTTAGCTATTATATTATGGATAATTGGGTATATGGTACTTTTAACCATACTCTTTTAGCTATTATTTTTTGGATTATTAGGTATAGGGTACTTTTACCCATACTCATTTAGTTATTATTTTATGAATTTTTAATGATAGAGTACTTTTACCCTTACTCATTTAGCTTTTATTTTATGAATAGCTAATGATATAGTTTTTTTACCCATACTCATTTAGCTATTATTTTATGAATTGTTAATGATAGAGTACTTTTACCCATACTCATTTAGCTATTATTTTATGAATAGTTAACGATAGGGTACTTTTACCCATACTCATTTAGCTATTATTTTATGAATAGTTAATGATTGAGTACTTTTACCCATACTCATTTAGCTATTATTTTATGAATAGTTAATGATAGAGTACTTTTACCCATACTCATTTAGCTATTATTTTATGAATAGTTAGTGATAGGGTACTTTTACCCATACTCATTTAGCTATTATTTTATGAATAGTTAGTGATAGAGTACTTTTACCCATACTCATTTAGCTATTATTTTATGAATTGTTAATGATAGAGTACTTTACCCATACTCATTTAGCTATTATTTTATGAATAGTTAATGATAGAGTTCTTTTACCCTTACTCATTTAGCTATTTTTTTTTTATGGATAATTAGTGATAGGGTACTTTTACTCGTACTGATTTAGCTGTTATTGTTTATGGATAGTTAGTAATGGGGTACTTTTACCCATACTCATTTAGCTATTATTTTTTATGGATAGTTAGTAATGGGGTACTTTTACCCATACTCATTTAGCTATTATTTTTTATGGATAATTAGTAATGGGATACCTTTACCCATTCCCTTCTATGTGATGACCCAAACTTGGAGATAGATATTCAATTAGAAGTTGCACAAGCAAATGAACAGCAACCTATTGAAATGTGTGTATGTAGTAGTGTGTTACAGTACAACCTATTCATTTTAAATGTATGTATATAGTAGTGTGTTACAGTACCTCAGCACAATAGTGGCTATGTGGTGCCAACTAAAGGTATATTTTGAAAAATGTAAAAAAAGAATTGCACAAAAATTTAGGAAAATAAACCCTTCCAAAAAAATGTAAACATGAAGTACAAGATAAAATATAAAACATAAATGTGTTAAAATTCTGTAAAATGTATATAAAATAAAAGAGAATGGTAACACATATAAAATCCTTAAAACATATGGTCATATACATTTTTAAGTGATTTTGGATTGCTTGGACCATTAGCTATATAAAAATATACATTTTTTACAAAGCTAATTTTTTCCATCTTAAAAAATGCAAGTGATTATATTTTCCAAACAGCATAGACCCAGATCTGTTGGTGCATTATAACAACAGATTTGGTTATATGCTGCTGGTGCATTATAACAACATATTTGGTTCTATGCTTTGGTGCATTATAACGACAGATTTGGTTCTATGCTTTGGTGCATTATAACGACAGATTTGGTTCTATGCTGTTTGCAGTTGGGTAGCATTATACATTAACAAATACACACATTGTTTTTCTCCAGACAGAACAAGGACTCTGTAAACTGTCTCTGAAGTATCCACACTATTTCCCATGTATGAAGAAGGCTCAGAACCCTGAAACACGCAGAAAACTGGTGACAGCATTCAACTCTAGGTAAATACATTACAAACATAAAGTCCTTGGCAAACTTTAACACTTGACTGGATGACCAATCTTAAGACTTATATTCAGGTCCAAAGAAGTGATATTGATCAAAAGTTTTGTAATCAAGATATTAGAATGAAATTAAAATAAAAGATCACTTACTTTGCCCTGATGTAATCATCTTTTCCATCCATCCATCTGTCTGTCTGTTTACACTTTTATTAAATACCATAACCCTGTAAGCTTTGTACATTATGGATGCTGTTTGGTTGGTGAATTGCCTATTACAAATGGATGTGCCTTTTAAAGGTTTCCTCTTTCCCGGTCCAGTTATGATGGAGTTATTGACCTTTTTCCATCAATTTTAAATCTCCACTTCAGCAGATCTTTGTAATCAGCACAGCCTAGGAACCATTCAACATATTTTGATGCAATTTGGTGTGTACATAGTCTTGGTGAGCTAACTGTGCCTTTTACGGGTTTTATTCTCTTTACAAGAGTTATGCCTCCTGATTGCCCATTGTCCTGACTGGTTTCTGTAGCATAACTTTACCAAGGTTTGTTGGATTACAATTAAATTTGACAAGTAGCTTCATACTGAAGAGAATTTTTTTTTAGTTCAAATTCTAGTATTCTAGGATATCATTTACAGTAGTTATGCTCCCAAATTGTCCATCCTTCTGATTTTTTGTTTCTGCAGCATAACTTTACCAAGGATTGTTGGAGATAGGACCTTGAATTTATTTAATATCCAATGTGCCAAGACATCATTTACAGGAGTTATGTACCACATGCCCCTCTCCCCACCCCCCTCGCATTGTCTATCTTCTGACTTTTTTTTGTTGCAGCATTACTTTGCCTGGAATGGTTACATTTATATCATACTTGGCATACAGCTTATATTGATGAGCCCTTGAATTAGTTCAATTTTAAGCATTCCATGACATCATTTATAGGAGTTATGACCCCTGATTGCCCATCCTCCTAACTGGGATTTCTGCAGTATAACTTTTCTGAGAAATGTTGGAGTTCAACCAAATTTATCATACACCTTTATATTGATGAGATCTTAAATGATTTAGATTTTAAGCATTCAGTGTCATCATTTGGAAGACTTATTGCCCCTGAATCCCAATTCTCCTCACTTCAGTTTTCCAGCACAAGTTTCACTGTTTAAAACCATGCCAAGCATATTGTAATGAGTGAGGTCCTTTCTGATGCATCCATCACTAATAGCATGAGGTTTAAATTACAGAATGGAAGGACATGAGAGAAATGCACAATCTTGTACCATTTTTGTCAGTCTCAAGTTACACCAGTCTCAAGTTACATTTTTGTCAGTCTCAAGGTCATTAACATAAATGTTTGCTTTCCTGTGCTGTTATTAAAATTGTTAAGGAGTCAGATGTATGTTTCATGGGTGATATGGTATAATCATATAGAAAAAGCTCATCTTTAATCAATACAGACACTCTTCTAGTCTTTTGTAGTGACTCCACTCCTCAAAGATTTAACCTTAAAGATGTGCTTTTTACCTGCAGCCATGAAGGTTTGCAAGAACCAAGAGCTGTTATTATTGTTCTTCTTCTTGCTTTGTTTTGGATCCTGGAACTCATTTTTTCAATAAAGTTTGAATAAAATCTTTACCTCCCAATTCACTCAAGTTCATGGCTGCTGGATTCATAGGTGACCACCATATGCCTAGGCTTGACCACTCAGCCTTGGATGCTAAGATTGCCAATGGAAAAAATTTTATACTGTTAATGTGGCCATTGTTACTGCAGAGTATGTGCATTTTGCATTTCTTTCAAAAGCAGTTGAATTTTTTTCACAAGATCACAAAGTTTGAATTAATTTTGAATACTGTTTTCCCTAGTGTAAGGACTATATGTGACAAAGCGCTTTCTGCCCTCAGTTTTAATTTTAAAAATATTGATAAATTTAATGACTATGTTATTGTTACATTCAGTATACAATTCAGACTGTTTCACATTAATTTTGTTTATTGATTTCTGTAATATACTAAATAGATCACTGACCATGGGGTGGTATATTTGAAATTGCAGAACAGATGCTCATTTTGGCGACTTCGATTCCAAATTAAATGTGAGTGCAGGCTTTTTCCAAAAAGAAATTTTGATAGATTGGGTGTCTATCATGGACAAACTTCTGTTCAAAATTTAGTTGTGGAGCAAGATTGTGCTGGTGTTTAAAAACTTAAGTATTACAAAATGTTACTTTGTAGCTGTGGTATTTTGTTCCTGTTGCATAGTATCCACCTCAGAGTAGAAGAACCACTGAGTTTAAAGAAATTGAACTACAATTGCCTACTGCATCTTTATTATCCCCCACTTCAATGGCCACCCCTTGAGTCTGTAGTGGCTTAGTGGTTATGGTGTTGGACTTATGACCAGAAGGTTATGGGTTCGATTCCCACCATCTGATCAGCCAGAATTGTCACTAATATGCATGGATCTTGGCAAGTCTGACCAAAAACTGTTCAGAATTGTGGTCTCTAGAGTGTTCTCAAGCTCTGCTAATCATATGCAAGACCATCTCATTATTATGTATAGATGTTGCTCATAATTGAACTCATCTGCGATCATGATGATACAAACTTACGTATCAGATCTGATCAAAATCCAAGCAGAAATATTACTTCAGGAATGTTCACAAGCTCAGTCAACCCAATGCAAGATCACTATATCAGTGTGTGTGGATGTTGCTTGTAACAGAATTAATCCGATGTCTTGATGATATAAGTCTTCATACCAAATCAGATCGAAATCTGGTTAAAAATAAAGCCTCTAGAATGTTCACAAGCTAAGCCAATCAGATGCAATATCACCTTATTAATATGCATGGCTGTTGCTCATAATCAAACTCACCTGAGACCTTGATGATATAAACGTACATACCAAAATTGATCAACAAAGACATTGCAGGCCTGGAACTGTCAAACCTTCCTATGTGAATATGGACGTGGAAGCCCTTCCTTGACATGCAGCAACTGCTTTGAAATGTCATAGTGATAGGATCCATGTTCAACTTGGTTTCCATGGCTATTTTTCAGCAATCTGAACATATGCTAACCAGTCTGTCAAGAACCCCAGTGCCAGTCATGCTTGGGCATCAGACTCTTGTATGACTCGTGTTCTAACAGCAGCTCAACACTCACTTCCAACAGTCACTTCCAATGCCATAGCTGTATCCAGTAGTCTTCAGCTTGCAGGAGGTGATGCTTTTCTCTTCATGTCCGCAATCCTGATAAACCATCACAAAGCCATTTTTAGTTTGTAACAGGCCACCAAAGAAGCAAATCTCATACAGACTCAGCAAGTCAGATCCCAATCTTCATTTCCTATGACTAGTATAGATCAGATAAACAGGAAGGACCCCATTAAGGAACTCCAAAACAGGAACCACTCCTTCCTCCCCTTCTCTAGACAAAAATCCAGTTTCCACAGGCCTCCATCGACAAAACCTAGGGAGGCAAGGACTAGTCACATTTCCAGTTTCTCTCCACATCAACTATCAGTGGAAATTATGCCATGTCTATGCTGCCCCTTTTTTGACTTCATAGTGGGTTGAAGTATTCAGCACTTCCCGTGGAACAGAAGGGACAATGCCCTACTAACCTGTGGGTGTTACAAGTTGTTTCAGAGGTCAGCCAGACTACATTCAGTTCCCAACCCCCTTTATTAAGGGTTCTCTTTATATCACACATCCCAAGAGGCCCGTTCAAGTAGATACTTGGCAGCAAAATCCACACTCTGTTACTCTAGACCTTTTCCTAAGCCCCAGAGCCAATGGCAAGCTTTGTCCACTCATGGATCTAACTCACCAATTTCATTTTGACACCATGTTCAGAATGGAGATACCATGATTGGTTCCTAACTCAGTTCAGGATGACATTGCTGCAGTCAGCCTGGAACTCAGAGATGCATATCTTCACATCTCATTTGCAGATATTCCTAGAATTCATAAGGTTCGTATACAGGGACAGTGTCTACCAGTTTGGGGGACTCTCTTTCAGTATAAATATGACTTCACAATAATCATGGACAGAATCATGTAGCACGACAAAAATCCCACCACATCCGTCATGTCAAACTAACGACATTCTATAAAAACAAAAGGTCAGTCATTGTTGTACCAGAACATGAAATCACTTGTTTGACTGTTGCTTTGCCTTGGATTCCTTGTCAAAAAGACCTAATCCAACCTCATCCCATCACAGTATTGCATTCATTTGGACATGGTGTTCTGAACCCTCTTGAACCAAGTTGGCCTCTCTAGAATGTGTCTTGAATCATTTTGGTGGTGTCTACCATTTGCTCAGAGAATCTAATTTCAGCTCTGGAATTTCTTCACTTCTTATGTCTCCTCAATGCAACAGTCAGGGTTCATACAAAGTCTGGAAAGTATGGGAAAAAAAGAGTGCTTTTTCCAGACCTGGAAAAAGTATGGAAAATAAAGATTTTGCCCTAAAGGTCTGGAAAACGTATGGAAGTTTGGGTTGCTGTGTTTTATTTTGCTGAAGACGTGCGTCACCTGGGCTGCCATTTGGTCTAGGGACAGCCCAGCTGGTTCAGTGTGGTTGGCAAGACACGTGACCTATCACCTACTTGTGATTGGTGGATACTATTTTATATTATGCAGATACCACATGCTCATTTATAGTGACACAGACTTCGAATACATGTGCTAGAGGGGTCGGGAAAAAAAATTGCAAACCAGTCTGAAAAAAGTTTGGAAAAAGTCTGGAATTTGTTTTACTAAATGCTGTATGAACCCTGAACACTGGATCGCCACATTTTGGGGCTGTTTGTTAACAATAGTCCTGCATATCCATCTATCCCTATGGCTGCCAACTTTGCCCTTTACCCTCTAGACAAGTGATCAAGTTTCAGGCAATATTAGGTCCCATCTCAGCAAGTTGGAGAACCTTACTTGGCTTATGCCAGGCATCCCACTGCAAGGAACAACAGCTGGAAACAATGGTCTGCACACATGCCAGCATAACAGAGCAGTGACCCACCTTAAGCCACCCATCTTAGAGCTGTGCAGGACAGGGCCCTCTCCCCCCCCCCCCCCATCCCCGGTTCATTCTGTATTTGTCTCCTGGAGTTGAATGCTATCAGGAATGTCTTTCACTTATAGTAGGTGATGTCAATTGGAAAGAGCATCCACATTCGCATTCTGACAGCTCGACTCAGGGGGCAAGGAGGAACCAAGGCTCCAGATCTCAGCCTTCTGACTTGGGATTTTCTCAGGTGGTGTCATTGCCAACAAATCCACCTATAAGTCCACCACATCACAGGCAGGCTTAATGTCGGAGCAGATGCTCTGTCCCACCAGAACCAACCAGTTCACACCAATTGGTCTTTTTAACCTTCAGTTTTCAGCAGAATCTGTACGCTCTGGAATTGACCTCTGGTAGACTTATTTGCAAAGGTGGAAATGCCAAGCTCTGTCAAGATGGTTCAGTATCTCTCATGACAGCCCGTGCTTTTGTTGCCTTGGACAGGCTCCCACTCATGGGGAACCAATAATATGACTTAAAACCGCTTTCTTCTAGGGACCCTTCATCTCAAAGACATCTACAAAACCTGTTAGGGGTTCAAAGTGGTACGTGAAGCACACCAAACCAATAATAAGGGTGAAATTTTGATTATTCCTACCTCAGGTAGGTAGAGATTGATAGGACTTCTATGCTCAGGCACTGTAAGCTTGGATTTGTTGGGTTACCCCCTCACTATATAGGGAACTAAACCAAGATCAGATGAATTTCTTAAGTATTTCAGCTCACTGGGTTAGGAGGTTGTCACAAGAATAGCATTCAAATGAACCTGCTCCCTTACCTCCATAACCCAAGTCCATGATGTGGAGTCAGAGATGACCTTTTCTAATTTTTACCTCAGAGACCTCTAATCCAAAGAGCTCATTCAACCTTGTGGGGTCAATAGTGGCAGCACAACAGGCTAGCCTCCCATGAGGTGTCTCATTAGCTTCATAACATGTGGGTCTCTCTACTTCTGCTGGATTTGCAGTAGCAAAATGTTTTCCTCTATCAAATAACCAGCAGTTCTGTCTGCCAAGTGTTAACTCTACCTCATATTTTCCTCATAATGATGCTGCACTATATACATTATGAGACTGGAAAATCTTGTTATAGCTGTTTCTCCTGAATTTATAGTTGTAGTGGGATGGAGTTGTCACTGAAAGACTTCGTACGTTGGTCCTATATGAAAATGGTGCCAATAATACAGGTATCTTGCAAACATATTAACTGAAAAATAAGAAAATAGTTTAATTTGATATGTTTGAGTTTCTCAAGAATATCAGCAATGGTTTCAGTACTCAGAAATGAAAAAGAAAAAAATGGACTTCTCCCGGATTCCTGGAAATTCTTTTTGGCCAGAAGAGTGTCAGTACCTTTGAAGGACTCTTGTTTCCTGTTATGATGAAGCAGTTAGGAAATGTAGTTCATCTGTTATTCTATTACAGCAAAATTTTGCTGATTTTACACTCAACAGCAATTTACCACAAACAAGCCATGCCTGACACAGTCTTATTATCAAAATTCTGCCAGGCAACAGGCAGTCAATCCCGTGGCTTATACACAGTGCTACTTTACACTTTTCCCTTCTTTTATACTTCTTTTTATATCATCATTCAAAATTTTTTTCATGATTTAAAGATATCAACAAGAAATATATGAAAAAGTTTTTGCAGATGTTCATGTTTTTTTTTATCTTGTTCATCACGCTGTTTTTTATTGCAACTGGCACATTAACACAAGTTTTGTCAAACATAAAATAACACCACCTCATACATGCAATATGCATCATGTGAAGAAATTCAATATGGGCAAAATATGACCATATTGGAAGATGGATCACCATCATTCAAACAAATTTGAAAGACCTTGATGCCAGAGTGCTCCCAGTAAAATGATGTGCAAATTGGTAAAACAGTTCTTGAAAAGTTGCAAATAACAATTTTGCATGGACAATGGATGACACATGATGGACGAAGGACCATACCATAAGTGCACTTGGCCTTATGGTCAGGTGAGCTAAATTCTATTGAAGTAGCCTTCTATAACATCACAGCTTGTCTTGTTACTCGTTCATTGTCAATGATGCATCATCAATAAATATTGATGCTTTTATTCAAATGGAATAAACATGTCAACAACTTCTTTTCTAAAATAACTCAACAGAATTCAGTTAAATATGATTTTTTTAAAAACATCCTTGCATGAAGGACTTTTAAATTTATACAAATGATGCTGCTGCACCTTCAGTATGGCTGCCATTACTACAAAAAGTACAACTTTTATGACTTCTTTTCAAAATACTCTCAACAGAATTTGATTGAAAGCATCCTGGCATAAAGGACCTTCTATTTTGTACAGATACTGCTTGATTCACCTTCAAATATGGCTGCCATTACAAAAAATAGAAGCAAAAATTAAACAACTTTATCTCAAAAAGCTGTTCAACAGAATTTGACCAACTTTGACAGAAAGCATGCTGGCATAGAGGCCTTCCAATATTAGACATATGATGCTGATGTGTTATCAAATATGGATGAAGATACAAAAATAGAAAACCTTGAAAGAACTGTATTCATAACCTATGTAATTAACAGCATTGGAATAAATTTGTACAGAAAGCATTCTAGTCACCCATATTTCTCAGCCAACTGATCATGCATTTGGCTATTAGGCAGATGTCAGTCAGGTGAGCAATCTCAGATCAGCTTGGGCCTCTTATTCAATTTGAAAATGCTAATGTATATGTAATTTATTTTGTCAATCAGTGGCTAGGTCTTATTGGATTATCTGCTCTTCATTGGGGCCCTTCACTGTACATGCTGGCATGAACAACACTGCAAGAAAAAATGTCTTGCTTTCTTTACCTGTATACTGGTAATTTGTGCACCCCCAAGAAGTGAGCAATTATTTTGTGTGAAAATAAAGTGTGAATAGATTAATTGATATTTTAATTTCAGGTTATTTGCTTGATATTCCTGAGGTTTCTGCAGGTACATGTAATCAATATATTCATTTAATGTTTCAAACATTCTTTCTTTTTGCTTGGTGTGTAATTTTCAAAATATGTTTTAGTATGGACATCAATAAACATGAATGTGTTATCATTTTGCTAGGTGCTTAAAGGAGAATACAGAAATTATAGAAGAGCTTGTTAAACTAAGGCATGAGGTAAGCTTTTTATATATATATATATATATGTATATATATTATATATATATATATATATATATATATATATATATATATATATATATATGTATATATATTATCAATTGTTTTTTTATGAAGTGTGCCCTATTAATAAATTTTCTTGTACAAAGTGAACCCAATTGAGAACAGCTAGATGCAAATCTGCTGTCACATCATGTATCAGTCAGTTAGGGTCTATACTGTTTGTTCTGCCTTGTTTTGCATTATGTGATGGTTGATCCAAGTCTGATAATCACATTTAGGTGTGTTTAATACACAGTTACATATGATAAGTCTGATTAAGTTGATTTGCATGCATAATTACAAGTACTTCGCATGCTTTGAAATAAAAGTAAGTTCGGGGTCAGAGATGTTTAAGATCCAAAAGCTACAAAATTAATTTGTATTTGGATAATACTCACAGTCCAGGAATACTGTAACTCATAATTTTTAGCATCATTAAATTTTGGCAAATTCATTGAATTCATCAAATTTTAGTATAAAATTTTGGCAAAAGACTAATGAGCAATTTGCATGTAGTACAAACTGTATTATGTGTGGGTTGAATCGTAAATATAGAAGTTCATAATTTGGTTTCCTTGCTCATTTCTTGTATTCTTTCTCAACTTTTATTAATTTCAGTAGCATTTAATAACTTATATAGTGGTAATATGGAAAATATAAAATTAAGAATGCAAATTGTTTTAATCTCAGTACACAAAATAGCAATTGTAAACTTTATGAATAAAAGTTTGAAACTCATTAAAATTCCTTTCTATGTGTTTGATTGCTGAGAATGCTTCACCCATGACTCTGACCTAAAGAATTGAGAAGTATTCTTTATTAAACCATTTTCCTAGCTGTTTACTATGTTACTAAAGGTTGTTTCATTCTGTATCAGAAAGTCCAATTGCTTGGGTTTCCCACGCATTCTGCTTTTGTCCTTGACATGAGGATGGCCAAGAAACCAGAAAACGTGTCCACCTTCCTGACTGACCTCGCCCAGAAACTGCAGCCACTCAAAGCCCAGGAGATGCAGCTCTTCCTCCAGTATAAAAAAGAGGAGGTCTGGCAAATCATCACTATCATCTGCTTCTTTTTCGCCTTCATGATCATCATCAGACTTCATTATCCACATCATCATTAGCATCATCAGCTCCATCTTCACCAACTTCTTCATTATCTATATCTTCATCTTTTTATATATTGTTTTCTTTTTTCTTTGACTTCTGTATTGGGGTTGTGTATAAAGGTTGTCACACCCAGATTGCTAATCCTTTATGAGTCTAACTCACAACAGACATCATTTTTATGATAAACTGAGGCATTAGATATTTGACACGCTGTTATGGGATCTCTTTAATGTTGAGCATTTGGAAAAGCAAAATAGCAGTCACTTTTATGGTTTACAGAAGATAGCCACAAAAATTAGTATACTGTCTATACTTGCGTATAATCCGATACCAACTGCAAACTGCATAGACCCAGATCTGCCGTCGCATAATGCACCGGCAGATCTGGGTCTATGTAATTTGTAAGGAGTAATCAGTTGAACAAACAACATAGACCCAGATCTGCTGGCACATTTTGTGATGGCAGATCAGTGTCTATGTTGTTTGCATTTGGACCCGGATTATGTGATTATCGTATAAAAAGTAGGTTTACAGGTGTACTTTGAGCATGGACTGGACATGCAGGCAGTGTTATTCCGAGACCAATTTCAGAGCAGGTCACAGTTTGCCTGTCTGGGCATTTAAAACATGGTAAAGTTTCTTCAGAAGGTATCCTCTTTACAAAAGAGGTTATTTTTATGGACTTGAATGATGCATTGTAGATAATATTTGCATTGCAAGTGAAAAATAGGGGTCAATGATATAAAGTTGATGTCCAAACTGCACATGTGCAACATTACCAAATGCTGAATATTAAACCACAGGAACTGTAAGATTGGGCAAACCTCATGGAGGGAAGGGCATGCTTCAAGAAGGGAAGGGTAGACCTAGAGACAGCTGTGCACCACCTAAGAAGTGTATGGTGCAGCACCCTCCAGTAAAATTAACAGTGTTGTCACTGGCCAGTTTTATAACGGGAGGGGACTTCATCCTGCCCTTCCTAGGTCATGCCCTGCCATCTCTGGGGTTTGCCTTGCCCTCCTTGGGGTGTTTCTCTATTTAAGGAATAATTAACTTTTCTTTCAAGATAAAAGATTATTGTGGAAAATAAGTTCAGCCATATTTTCATTTAATTATCTTTGGAGATACAAAATTCTTCACACAGACTTCTACAGAAAAGTAAAGCTTATTTTTCATTTTTAATACCACTGCAAATATTACTCAGGATTTTGTGATAATAGAAAAGAAGTATACAGTAAATTTCAGAGTCTGATTAAAAGGGAATTTTTAGACTAAAAATACATTATTTTCATTTCAGTTTGCTGTATATCAGGATTTTGGTAATAGACCTTTCCCATATCACTAAAAATCACAGGAAATGTACCTTGAAAAAAATTACAAAAGTGGTTTCACACAAACCATCTCAGCTCAGCCATCTGGTTCATTTTCTGTAGACATAAATATTATGGTTGGAGAAAATAAAACTATTTTGTGCACTTCATGGCCCAGTATGCAACACGTGCATTCCTTAATTAAAGCTTGCATAAAATTTCTGAACAATCAAAACTGGTTGCTTCATGGCATTTTTTTTTTTTTTTATAGATAATTGCCCCTAAAACAGAGTACAGGTAAACACTGCCTTAATCAACAGTCTCCTGCTATGTTGGCACAAGATAATTTTAATCCCCCAAAAAAGAATCATCAACTTCATGTCAGTGTATGGACAGATACAAGTAGAAGTTCAAAGCATTGATAAAAGTGTGTGAAATGTTGTTTTTTTTTTAAATTCCAAGCTGATATTATATAGCAAATGATAAAATAATTGAAGAATTAAGTACAGTATTAACTCTTCCTCCATTTTGAGACTGGTACCCTGCTCATTTAATAATTGGTGGTCTGAGTCCATCTTTCATTAGAATCACACACCTTATTTTCTGGTGTACACTTTCTTTAAGCTTTTTTATTTTGGAAATTGTTAGTACCATTTGATAATGACATAGTACAGCAAGTTGAATCCAAGTAACAGTCATGCAGTCAGTTGGAGATCACTTATACAATCTTTACTTCAATGTATGATTGAACAAGATGAATATTGTGTTTTTTTATTGTAGTGTGAGAAGCATGGATATGACTTTGATGGGAAGATCAACATGTGGGACTTGCATTACTACATGACCATGGCAGAAGAGAAAAAGTATGCTGTTGATCAGAACACGTTAAAGCAATATTTCCCTATGGAAGTTGTTACCAGAGGCCTTTTGGATATATATCAGGTAAAAACATTACTAGGCTGAGTAAAATTTTACATTATTAATTAATTTAATGGTATTAGAGGCCAAGATAAATGTACAAGATAAATGTGCATCAAAGAAGTTGCTGTCTATATCAATCAAAAATTTTTGATGATTAAAGGGAAAGTCCATGAAAAGTTTCACTCTATTATTTGACAAACATTAACTTCATAAATATGGAAAATGTAAATGAAGTTCTGAAAAACTAATGTTAATGGAAATATTTTAGTTGAAGCTTTTGACAATATCTCATATCGACATGTGTTCAGCACTGCCATATTGCAGAGGTAAAATGTATGAATGATGTGAAAGCAAAAGTAGATCTTCGGATGATTCTTTGCATCATAAGGTTGGTCTGTGTTCAGTGCAGTGCTATATAAATTACAGCTAAAATGCAGTTCAAGTGAAATATTTTCATAAAATAAATAATTTGACTAAACCTCGAGTTATGTTTGCTTTTAATTCAGCTGTGCCTTTATATTTTTGCCATCGAGGACTTAAAAGCTTGTGACAAATTCTGACCCAAGTAAAAATAAAAAGACAGTGCTGTGAATGCTGGAACTATATATCTGTTGAAAACATATAAATCCTGCTTTATCATGGCTGAAAATTAAAAGTCTGTGTTGCTATTTTAGCTTCAGCATCAGGAATGTGTGACTAGTAAGTAAATAGTTTGTTATTATGTTTGGCATGGAAGTACTGTAATTACGAATTTCAACTTCAATAGTACATGCAACCACTGTAAATACAGACAGACATTGTGATGTTTCTCAAATGGTGGCTGACAGAGACAGCGATATTATGATACTATCAAGCAGTTTATTGGTAGAAATACAAAATATTTTCCATTCTGGTTTGGAGATTATATAAAACATGTCTCCTACATAATACATGTAATTTAAAAAATCCCTTTAAGGAATACACCTTATATGAAGATGGAAACAAAGGACTGGCAGTTTGTTTTAATAATAATTCCTGGCTTAACGTAATGTGGACAGAATAAGATTCATGAAAGTTCTGGTATATAAAAATGTTGTTTTATGTTAATTATGTCTCTGGATGACAATTGTTTAGATTCCTGTTTGTGATCTTAGTATGTGAGTAATTCTGAGAGGTTACAAAGACTGTAGGGCTGTACAACTTGCAACAGATAAAACGACTAAGATCTGGTAAAGAATCTGTGTGCAATTGAAGCATGAATCCATTAACTTAGTTTAACCCATATCTGTTAGTAAGTGGTGTAGAGATATATGAAAATGTCAAAAATAAAAAGTAAGTGTTTATCACTTCTAATTGATACTTGTTACCTGTGATCCCAATTTCTGAGATTACCATCCCTAAAACGTAAATTGTACCATAGATGCTGTCTAAAGAATGTTGGACAGCTATAATGTAATTGTATATTTGTGTATGATAGAACCTTTCTTTCTGATCACCCATAAAGTTTAACCACTAACTGACAGCAACCATATCTGTATATCTGGTCAGTCCCATTTATTTTAAAATATAAGCAAACTTCTTTTTTTCGAATCAGACCACCTCTGAATTAGGCCATATTTCTAGAGGTTCTTTATGCAGCTACTTATGTATGTGTGTGTGTATATATATATATATATATATATATATATATATATATATATATATGATCCCAAAGTGGCATACCTGTTCAAGTTACCCTAATCAAGAGTCCTACACTAAGTAGGTACTTTTAACCTACCTGAAGGGGCATACCTGTTAAAGTTACCTTAAATGAGAGACCTACACTAAGTAGGAACTTTTAACCTACCTGAAGGGGCATACCTGTTAAAGTTACCTTAAATGAGAGACCTACACTAAGTAGGAACTTTTAACCTACCTGAAGGGTCATACCTATTAAAGTTACCTTAATTGAGAGACCTACACTAAGTAGGTACTTTTTACCTACCTAAATATCCAGTTAGTGTGAGTTCAAAGACAGAATCCAAGAAGAGAGTACTGATATAAGTACTATACCAGTATGTGGAGGAATTTCCTCATGGTTTTAGTTTTGTAGCTTTTGCAGTCAAGTTGAGAATCACAAAACTTTAACCTCACTGAAATGAAGGGATTAACACAATTCACATCAATGAGTGCCAAAATTGTAAAATTTAAGCACAAAGAATATTTTTTTTAAAAAAATTCACAACAATTTAACAAACCAAGAATCAAGCCATATGCAGCATTCAAAAGTTAAACCATGCTAATATTCTAGTCAGAACTCAAAATATTCAGTTATGGTATCAAATGTTCCCCCACCTGGAGACTGGTACCAAACTGAAATAACAGTTAGTGATCAGACCTGGAGACTGGTACCAAACTGAAATAACAGTTAGTGATCAGACCTGGTAACTGGTTTCAAACTGAAATAAAAGTTAGTGATCAGACCTGGAGACTGGTACCAAACTGAAATAACAGTTAGTGATCAGACCTGGAGACTGGTATCAAACTGAAATAACAGTTAGTGATCAGACCTGGAGACTGGTATCAAACTGAAATAACAGTTAGTGATCAGACCTGGAGACTGGTACCAAACTGAAATAACAGTTAGGTATCAGACCTGGAGACTGGTACCAAACTGAAATAACAGTTAGGTATCAGACCTGGAGACTGGTACTAAACTGAAATAACAGTTAGTGATCAGACCTGGAGGCTGATATCTAATTCAAATTGCAGTTAGTGATCGAACCTGGAGACTGGTCCCTAACTCAAATAATACTTTGTGATCGGACTCCTACTGTTTTAGCAGCAACCTAAATGCTTGTATTTGTCATGCAAGCAAGAAATAACAATTGAAAACAAACTGCATTCTAAGAGATAAGACTTAACGCTGGCTTCTTTTTATATGTGAAAGTATATTAACAAAGCAAGGAAAAGTACTACAGATTAAAATTTTGAACAGATTGAGTATTTACATTTTCATTTGATCAAGACTATCATCATTTGCCCCTGTAGCAAAATGAAGATTAAGTTAAAATATACATCTTTAAAGACATGTTATAATTATCATTGTTATTGTTATTGTTGTTATTATTATTATTATTATTATTATTATTATTATTATTATTATTATTATTATTATTATTGCATAGCAATTGCTGAACCTACAGTTCAATGAAGTTCCAAATCCTGATACTTGGAATGAGGATGTCAAACTTGTAAGTACCTCCAACATAATTATTATTTACAGTTTGAGAAAGAACAGTGTTATCTGCATCAATTGTATTTTAATATGTATATATCAATGCTTTCTCATGGCTTAAATGATTGTTAAAATAACAGTAATAGTTCTAGTTCAGGACAGAGACTGGAGTGATTTTGAATTCAAGAAATTAAGGGGGAATTAAAACATGTAAGTGTATGTTGCACCTGCATTATAATTTGCAATCAATGGATATGGCTTAATACTTAAACACAACATTTGTACACCAAATATTATTGTTGATGGTAAGTTTAAATAACCTGCCATTATATCATTTTGTACACCAAATATTATTGTTGATGGTAAGTTGAAATAACCTGTCATTATATCATTTTGTACACCAAATATTATTGTTGCTGATAAGTTGAAATAACCTGTCATTATATCATTTTGTACACCAAATATTATTGTTGATCGTAAGTTGAAATAACCTGTCATTATATCAGATAGAGTTGAATTCTGTTTAGATCTTTTCTGCACTTGGTTGCAGTTAGTTGGGTGCTGTGAAAATGTTATGGAAATTCTAACCAACAACATCTGTGCTTTATGCAAGAATTGGTTCAAGATTTATTTTAAATCTTGTATATTTGTGCCATGTTTGAAGCCAGTGCATCAAAAACTAAATGCAGCACATGGGTAGTGTGGCTTGTTCATTTTTCCCAGGAGAAGTGTTTAGTTAAACATAGTAGCTGAAATAAGATAATGCATGCTTACGTGCCTTATTTGCGTCAGGTAGTATGGTGCATTGTTTTCAGGTAACAAAAAGAACTATCAGAACAGTTACATGCAGTGGTGTTAGTTGAGATATATCCCACCCAGACGTTTTGATATGTGTTGAACATAATGTACTCGCAGAATCCCCCCTCCCCCTGCAGGTTCAGGGATGTAAAATAGTGGCAGTATGCCCTGCAGGTTCAGGGATGTAAAATAGTGGCAGTATGCCCTGCAGGTTCAGGGATGTAAAATAGTGGCAGTATGCCATGCAGGTTCAGGGATGTAAAATAGTGGCAGTATGCCCTGCTGCATGTTGTAAGAGGTGACTAATGGGGGTACTCTACTCTTTATGTACAGTTTTAATAACGTAGGTGTATCTTTGCCATTTTGTGTGGGATGCATCATGTGATGGTGTTCCAACGGAGATCTTGCACTTTTTGTCAAGATCATGTCAGTGGGAGGCGAGACATATCAGTCACATTACGCCGGCACAAGCAGCGATATCAACAGTTAAAGTTTTGGGTAACTCTTTTCATAACATATAATTCCTTATAGTTTCTCATCATACTTTGCATGAATCATTATGAAGCCAAGACAATTCATTGTGACACACTTGCCCCTATGACCTTGGGGTCAAGGCCAGTCATAGAAAATTTGCATTAAAGTTTGGGGTTTTTTTTCTTCAGTCGATTATATTTTCTAAACCCCTTGATGGATTTTGTTCATACTTGGAATAAATCATGAAGCTATAACAATTTATTCTGTGACACACTTGCTCACTTCTGTGACCCTGTGTCAAGGTCACAAGCACAGAAAATCTTTTGCATACAATTGTTTCATTAGCTCTACTGGTCATAGACCAGAAGAGCTTATGGGATTGTCTGCCATCCATCCGTCGTCTGTGGTCCATCCATCCATTAGCACAAGTTTGTTATCGCTACTCCTCCTAAACTGCTTAGAGGATTGCCATGAAAATTTACACACAAATACATCCTTTGGTCAAGTTGGTCTGAGATGAAAATGGTGCTGTTTGGACATCCAATATGGTCACCACAGTGGCCATCTTGAAAATTGTGTTATCGTTACTCCTCCTGAATGGATGGTCATATGAACATGGGGTTTTCACAAAAGGACTTCTTATGAAGTCTACTTGGTCCTAAATGAAAATGGTGCCAATCTGACATCCAGTATGGCTGCCACAGCAGCCATCTTGAAAACCTTGTTACTGCTACTCCTGAATGAATGGTCATATCAACATGGGTTTTTCACTGAAAGACTTCTTATGATGTCTAGTTAGTTTCAAATGGAAATGGTGCTAATCTGGGGTCAAATATGGCCACCATGGCAGCCATCTTGAAAATCTTATCACTACTCATCCTACATGGATGATCATATCAGCATGGGGTTTTCACTGAAAGACTTCTTATGATGTCTAGTTGGTCCTAAATGAAACTGGTTCAGATCTGACATTCAATATGGCTGTCATGGCAGCCATCTTGTAAATCTTGTTATCACTACTCCTGAATGGATGGTCATATCAACATGGGGTTTTCACTGAAAGACCTCTTATGATGTCTAGTTGGTCCTAAATAAAAAGGGTGCCAATATGG
This sequence comes from Margaritifera margaritifera, assembly GCA_029931535.1. Classification (NCBI taxonomy): domain Eukaryota; kingdom Metazoa; phylum Mollusca; class Bivalvia; order Unionida; family Margaritiferidae; genus Margaritifera; species Margaritifera margaritifera. Next base: position 128,572 of record JAQPZY010001338.1, read on the forward strand.
CTGTCCTGGCAGCCATTTTTGAAAATATTATTGCAACTCCTCCGGAACAGAAAATCATGTTGACATGGGGTTTTCACTAAAGACTTCTTATGATGTCCAGTTGGTCCTAAATGAACATGGTGATGATCTGACACAGTTGCCATCTTGAAACTCTTGTTATTGCTACTTCTCCTGAAAAGAATGTCATATTGACATGAGGTTTTCTCCAAAAAAATTGTTGGTCCCAAATGAAAATGGTGCTGATCTGGTGTCAAATATGGCTGCCACAGTGACCAGCTTGTAAATCTTGTGATCACTACTTCTCCTGAATGAATGGGGTTTTCACTTAAAGACTTGTAATGTTTTGTTGATCTTAAATTAAAATGGTGCTGATCTGACATCCAATATGTGTCCATCTTGAAAATCTTGTTTTAGCTACTCCTCTTAAAGGGAAAGTCATTTTGACATGGGGTTTTGATCAGAAGAGTTTGTATGGTGTCTACTTGGTCCTATATGAAAATGACTAACCCTCAATATGGTCACCATGGTGGCTATTTTGAAAATATCATTATCTCTACTTCTAAATGGATGGCTATATCAACATGGGTTTTTTTACCAATAGACTTATGATACCTAGTTGGTCCTAAATGAAAATGATGCCAGTCATTCATCCAATATGGCTGCCATGAGGACTGTTGTGAAAATCTTGTTGTCACACCTCCACCTGAATGGATGATCATTATGACATGGGGTTTTAACCAATCTGACATCCAGTATGTCCACCACATCAGCAAATTTGAAAATCTTGCTATCACTGAAGAATATCAGAGATGGTTTCAACACTCAGCAGTTAGAAGGAAGAAATGGTATTTTCTTGAATTCCTGGAAATTCTTTTTGCCCAGTAGAGCATCAGTCCCTTCAAGGAACTCTTGTTTGTTTATGTTTCCTAAACCTCTTGAGGAATTTTGTTCACACTTGGGGTGAATCATTATAAAGCTAAGGCAGTTTATTCAATTCACTCACCCCTTTGACCTTGGGGTCAAGGTCATATATAAATTTTGTGTTAGGGTTTTTGTTAAAGTTTTGTCATTTTCTTTTGTTTCCTAATGCACATAATGGATTTTGTTCATACTCGGAATGAATCATTATGGAGCTAAGACAAATCATTCTGCTACATGCTCACTTAACCTTTGATCTGGGGATCAAGGTCACACTTTTTGCAACAGTGTTTAATTGTGGGCTTGACATGCCGGCCTTGGCCTTCTTGTTAAAATATTGTGGTTCATACAGGAAGTTACTATTTTTGCTGTATCTTTGTTTTGGATGCCTTTTTAGGAATTTAGGCAGCATCTTTACTTTTTATATTTTGCCCCATTGTTGAATATTTACATTTGGTTGAAGGGGCCTATCTTCCTGGGAATTTCAACAAGTTGTTTGACTTTTGCAATTTTCGCTAACTTGCTTTTGCTCTGTATTATGTAGACAGGATTGTCTTGATGTGCTGCTATACACTATACCATATTTCTCCAGTGATATGACCATGCTCAAAAGTAATCCCCACCCCCAGTTTGAGAAACTTGTAGCAGACATGGAATCTCTAAAAAGAAGTCCACCTACACTTTTGCAAAAGAGTCACCAAAAAAATTCCCCTATTTTTGTTCTCCCAGAAGCATGAAAAACATCATTCATTCAATAAATCATGCAAAAATATAGTTACAGATATTGTTTCTTAAAGTGACATTCTGCTGCTTTCTTAAAATCAGTTTATCATAATGCTGTCTAGAATGAAATACTTATCACTCTGTTTAGCACAGAAGAGTAATGAGTCAGAGTGATCCTGTATTGCTTTGTACCAGTTGATTGGTGATAAAAGTTTGGGATCATTTCCAGTTCAAAAAGACATCGAACAACCTGTTTATCAATTCTAGTAATCACATCATCTAAGCTTTATTCAAAGAATAATGAAAATTTCCTTTTATCATATCTGGAAGTCATATTGATAACCACAAGTTGCTATGGGTAAAGACTTTGAGAACACACTGCTTTTATGTTAACATCCCACCCTGTTTCTCGTAACAGAAGAAATGAATTGATCCCAGTTTGTACAGTCCAGTAGTAGAAACTTGCATCAAACAAATCATAAAAATAATCACATTCCAGTGCTAGTAAATTCAAAATAATGTAAAATACACATGAACTGAGAGCATTTTTAATGCTGGATTATTTTTTCAAATAAATATTCTCAAGTAAAATTTATTTTAACATCTGTGACTGCCACATGTGATGATACAGATTTTAGTACTAACCACAATGGAGGATCAGACACTACTTTCCTGACCATGGCTTTTGAACTTGAAGGATTTTTCTTTAAATAAAAAGTTATATGCTTTTCAGAATGCTTTTACAATAAAGATAATTCTTCTAAAAGGTAAATAATGTGGTTTACAGAATGGCTTTCACTTTGCTATCATTTGCCTGCAACCTAATGAATAGTGAAGCAAAGTAGACCCAATTTTCAACAATTTGACTAACATGACAAGGTCATGTCCAAAATTTAATGCATCCCCAACATTTTCAAAATTATATTAGGCTGGCCCAGTGGTCTTATAATCTGAGAAATATGGTACATACATGCACATGCATTCATACATACACACACACACACACATACACACACACACACACACACACACACACACATCCATCCATCCATCCATCCATCCATCCATCCATCCATCCATCCATCCATGCATAACAGGGAGTTAAGTGTACAGAATGAACTCTGATCTGCCAGCACAATAGATCTGGGTCTATGTTGTTCACTTTTAATTTTGCTTAATACATAGATAAATATGGAATACAAGTTTCATAGTTAAATATGGAATACAAGGTTTATGACCAACAGTAATTTGTTCTCATCATGACATTAGATGATTGTACCAGTAAGGTTCTATGAATTTATCGTTATTCATATGTACAAATTTTTGTGGTTTCCATGGATCAGCAAAATCACAGATTTGAAATAACAACCAAAAAACCATGCTGCAATTCATCTTCCCTCTACCTTTGATATACAGCTGTAAGTAATGGTAAGGTACATGTCTCATTCACTTTCTCTTTCAAAACTATCTGTAGGTTTGTATACAGTACATAAGTATCAAGAATTCTACAGTGATGCATATGTTTAATGATTTTCTTATTTAATATTATTCCATTTTTTATTGATGTATCAATGAAATTAAATAACCATGAAAATATCTTTGTCAACCATACCACGTAATGTGATTATAGTGATTCAGTGTAAACACCAAAACAGATATTAGATTGATGAGTGTAGACTGTACATAGGGATGTCACATTAGGATTAAGGAATTTTTTAAAGAAATGTTTTTAACAATCTTTGTGTCACAGTACAATGTGAAGGACAGAGACAGTGGAGATTTGCTGGGCTACTTCTACCTAGACCTTTATCCCAGAGAGGGCAAATATGGACATGCCGCTTGCTTTGGATTGCAGGTAATTTGTCAGACTTGGCTTTCTTTTTCAACCTTCCATCCTTCCAGAGCCTTACAAAAAGTCTTCTGTCCAACTGTCTAATTCATGAAGTCTCAGTTTTCATGCACTAGTCATTTGCACTTACATCCACCCAGCTATCTCCCCATCTTTGTAAGGGACATAGTAGGGAATTTAACCCTTACACCTTAATACAGCTGCTAGTACAAGTCTCTTGACATAGAGCCCTATCCTGTAGAATACTATTTCAAATAACCCTCAGGTTGAAATGGCTTTTGAATCTTTATGCCATTATTCACATTTATTTTATAACATGACTCAGAAAATAAACAGATTATGATGCATCCACAGTTTTTAAGTACATAAGGTACACTTCATGTCTACCAGATTACCAAGACATGGTTAATATTTGAGGTAAATTTTACAATAAAACCCTCACACTTAGTGTAATATGTTGGACTAAACATATATTTTGCTATACCATACATTCATTGTAACATGTAAGATGTGTGTGCTTTCTTTTCAATTGGTTTTTGATTATTGCTTCCTTCAACAAAGTTGGGGGAGCCCTCTAATGATGTTGTCCATCCATCCTGTCAGTCTGTCCATCTGTTTGGATGTACATCTGTCGAATATTTCGTTTCTGCAGTATTACTTTACTGGGATGTGTTGGATTTTAACCAGATTTGGTATGCAGCTTTATAACTATGAGACCTCGAAAGAGTTTGATTTCCAGCTCTCTCTATAATCATTTAGATGAGTTATGTCTCCTGATTGCCTGTCCTCCTAACTTTGTTTTCCACAGCTTTACTTTCCCAAGGATTGTTGAACTTCATCCAAATTTGGCATGCAGCTCTATATTGATGAGACTTTGAATGAGTTTGATTTCCTGCTTTCCACAACATTTACATGAGTAATGTCTCCTTATTGCCCACCTGCCTGTCTTTGGTTTCTACAGCATAACAATACCAGGTTTTGTTGGATTTCAGTTAAATTCAGTATGTGACTTTATATTGATGAGACCTTGAACAAATTCGATTTCCAGCTTTCCATGATATCATTTACAGGAGTTATGCACCCTGATTGCCTGTCCTTCTGACTTTGATTTCTGAAGCATAATTTTACCAAAGTTTGTTGGATTTCAACCAAATTTGGTATATTGATAAGATCTTGAATTAGTTGGATTTCCAGCATTCCAAGACATAGACATCATTTAGAAGAGCTATGCCTCCTGATTGCCTTTCCTTCTGACTTTGGTTTCTGTTGCATAACATTGCCTATGCTCCTCACAGCTCATGCTCTTTTAGAATATATTACTGCCATAAGTCTGTTTTGATCCCAGGGTCATCTAAACCTTAGCATATCATATCTGCACATTAGTACATGAGCACATTGACTGAATTCTACTTTAGATCTCCTATCAGAGATTTTAATCCATTCAGAAACAAGGGAAAAGGAACCAGACTGTATATGGTGGCTCAGGTATGCTTCATTGTGACATCATCAGTATATTGTGATGTCTGCCATGTGCTACCTAGTAAAATCATTGGCCCTGTGCTCCATCATCGCAAGTAAATAATTCCTGACTTTTTCCTCCTCCATACTTGGCAAAATCTTCCCATTCTGCACTAAAGCCAATGTAGAGAAAAGATTGCAGCAGATGAAGTCTGAATTGAGTGTGATGCATTAATCAAAGCATACAGTTTACACCAGGTGTCAGTTTACAACCATATTTACAGTGTTGTGGCAGTGGTATTATCCTATCCTTGGGAGGTAACCCACTGTGATGCGTATGAACTTTGCCAAGGCTTGATGTTTTTTGACCAAATTTTGTAATATGGCTTGATATTAATGAGACTCTCTGAATAAGTTTTATTGTCAGTGTTCCATGACATCATTTACAGAGTTATGCCCCATGATTACCCAGACACCTGACTTTAATTTCTGCAGCATTACTTCACTAAGAATTGTTGGGTTTCAACCAAATTTGGCATGCAGCTTTATACTTATGTGACCTTGAATGAGTTTAATTTCCAGTATTCCACTTTTTCATTGACAAGAGTTATGGCCACAGATTGCCCCTCCACATTTGGTTTCTGCAGGTTAATTTTAGTACAGAATATAGGATTTCAACCATATTTATTACATATTTTTATATTGATGAAACCTTGAATTAGTTGGATTTCTAACATTGCATTCCCTTATTTAGAGGAGTTCTAACATTGCATATCCTCATTTAGAGGAGTTCTAACATTCCATGCCCTCATTTAGAGGAATTCTAACATTGCATGTCCTCATTTAGAGGAGTTCTAACATTGCATGCCCTCATTTAGATGAGTTCTAACATTCATTCCCTCAGTTAGATGAGTTCTAACATTGCATGCCCTCATTTAGACAAGTTCTAACATTGCATGTCCTCATTTAGAGGAGTTCTAACATTGCATGCCCTCATTTAGACGAGTTCTAGCATTGCATGTCCTCATTTAGAGGAGTTCTAACATTGCATGCCCTCATTTAGATGAGTTCTAACATTGCATGCCCTCATTTAGAGGAGTTATAACATTGCATTCCCTCATTTAGAGGAGTTCTAACATTGCATTCCCTCATTTAGAGGAGTTCTAACATTGCATTCCCTCAATTAGAGGAGTTATGTCCACTGATTGCCTGTCCTCCTAACTTTGTTTTCCACAGCTTTACTTTCAAATGGATTGTTGAAATTCAACCAAATTTGTAATTTGGCTTTATATTCATGAGACCTTGAATGAATTTGATTTCCAGTGTTCCATGATGTCATTTACAGCCACTATGCCAAATGATTGCCTATACTCCTGACTTTCACTTCTGCAGCATTATTTCACTAAGTATTGTTGGGTTTCAACAAAATTTGGCATGCAGCTTAGTACTAATGTGACCTTGAATGAGTTTAATTTCCAGCATTACACATTTTTATTTACAATAATTGTGTGGCCCCAGATTGCCCCTCATTTAGTATCTGCATCATAAGTTTAGTAATGAATATTGGTTTTCAGCCATATTTTTCATACATCTTTATATCTTTATATTTGATGAGACCTTGAATAAGTTCAATTTCTTGCATTCTACACACTCTTTTACAGGAGTTATATCCCCTGATTGCCCATTCTCCTAACATTGGTTTCACAAAGTTCCTCTGTTTAAGGCCCTGCTGAGTAAGTTGTAGTGATTGGGGCCCTTTACAATGCACCCATCACTAATAGCTTTAGTTTATCCTGTAGTGATTGGGGCCCTTTACAATGCACCCATCACTAATAGCTTTAGTTTATTTTGTAGAGATTGGGGCCCTTTACATTGCATCCATCATTAATAGCTTTAGTTTATTTTGTAGTGATTGGGGCCCTTTACAATGCACCCATCACTAATAGCTTTAGTTTATTCTGTAGTGATTGGGGTCCATTTACAATGCACCCATCACTAATAGCTTTAGTTTATCCTGTAGTGATTGGGGCCCTTTACAATGCACCCATCACTAATAGCTTTAGTTTATCCTGTAGTGATTGGGGCCCTTTACAATGCACCCATCACTAATAGCTTTAGTTTATTCTGTAGTGATTGGGGCCCTTTACAATGCACCAATCACTAATAGCCTTGGTTTATTCTGTCATTTTCAGTCTGGATGTTTGTTGTCAGATGGCACTAGGCAAGTTGCTGTTGCAGCCATGGTTGCTAACTTCACCAAGCCAACTGCTGACCAGCCATCACTATTACAGCATAATGAGGTATGTTAGTTCAGCGTTTTGTGTTTTCCCACAGTCTTCTCACCTTCTGCCTCTTTGTTTTTATTTGCCTTTTTCTCCTTGCGTGTCTTTTTATCTTTCTCCATGTGTCACATTTTCACATATGTACAAACAACTTATGCTTTCTGCAAGGATGTTCATCGCAAATTTAGATCAAAACAAAACAAGAGTGAAATTTTATTTACATTGTCAAATATTCCAGAGTACAAGTAAGGTTCACATTTGTTATCTCACCACTTCCTTTACATTGCCTTCTTCAGCCTGGAAAATGGAGAACTCTTATATGTTAACTTTAAGGTGGAACATATAATGTTATAATGTTGTTTGTCCATCCATGCAATTTGGCTCTAGATTATGAGCTTTGACCAAACTTTGTGGAAGGCTTGCACTTGCAGGAAGATAGAAGCCTATTGATTTGAGGTTGAAAAGGTTAAAGGTCTAGATAAATGTGACTGAAAGAAGAAAAATGGTTCTAGACAGTAACTTTAATAGTAGGCCACAGACCTGGATCAAACTTTGTGGATGGCCTGTACTTGGAGGAAAGAAGAAGCCTATTGATTTTTAGGTGCAAAGGTCAGTATCACTGTTGCTCAGATCAGAGAAAGGATTTCTGCACTTTAACTAAAGTTCTAGACAGTATATCTTCACCTAAATTTGTGGATGTCTTTCACTTGTGTAAAGGAAGAAGCTTATTGATTTTGGAGTCAGGAAGTCAAAGGTTATGGTGATTATTACTCAAACCAGAAAAAGGGTTTCTGCACAATAACTTTAGTTCTTTTGCTTCTGTTTTAAGATGTTTACATTTTTACCTTTATCTTTTATTTGATATCTCTTTCCCAGGTTTGTAACAGCCTTTTAACTTTTATCTTCTAGTACTTCAAGTTTGCATTTATTTGGAAGGCTTTATCTTCCTAGAGTTATTTTTATACAAGTTTTCATATTTACATTTTTAGAACTTCACTTTTATCTGCACGATATAGCCATTGTTTGTGCTGATGTGCAGTTAAGGAAAAGTAGTCTGTATTATATGATGGTCAGATTTCATTTGGTCTTTTACAAAATCAGTGGGAATGATTAAATGTGGTTGTAATTGGGGAGTGGTCCTATTTTGAGGATGGTTACAAGGAGAGATTTTACAGAACCACTTGTTTTTTCTCCTCGAAAGTTTTTAAGTATTTAAGTCAAGTCAGTAATCTGTCTGGTACCAGCTGGTTTGAGGCATCTGATTTCATGATGTCAGCTGATTTTACAAAATTTTAATTTCATGTGACGTTTAAACATTTTTGTTATTAGGGCCCTGCTTGACAACATGAGGTAATCTTGCATATCATTGACCAAGCTTCTTACCACTCGAGAGACTGTATTTCTGTCCCCATTTTGATCAGATTTGGTAAATAGGTTAATATCAGGATCTTGGATGATTGTTAGCTCACCTGGCCAAGGCCAAGTGCACTTAAGGTATGGCCTTGCATTCATTGTCTGTCATGTGTCGTCCATCCATCTGTCCATCAAGACATGTTTGTAAACACTCTGAAGACGTCATTTCTGATAAGATTTTGATCTGACTTGGTATGTAAGTTTATATCATTAAGATCTCAGATGAGTTAGATTATGAGCAACATCTGTGCATATTAATGAGGTGGTCTAGCATCTGATTGGTGGAGCATCTGATTACTCTATAGGCCATATTGCTGGTAAGATTTTAATCAAACTTGGTATGTAAGCTTATATCATCAAGATCTCAGATGAGTTCATTTATGAGCAACATCCTGTTATAGTAATAATGTCTCTTGCATCTGGTTGGCTGAGCTTGTGAACACTCCAGAGGCCATATTTCTGATTGGCTAAGCTTGTGAACACTCCAAAGGTCATATTTCTGATTGGCCAAGCTTGTGAACACTCCAAAGGCCATATTTCTGATCAAGTTTAAATTGGACCAGGTATGCAAGCTTGCATCATCAAGATCTTGGATGAGTTTGATTATGAGCGACATCCACACAAAATAATGAGGTGGTCTTGCATCTGACTGGATGAGCTTGTGAACACTCTAGAGGTCATATGTCTGAACATATTTTGATCAGACCTGCTATGTAAGTTTATATCATCAAGATCTCAGATGAGTTCGATTATGAGTGACATCCTAATATATTAATGAGGTAATCTTACATCAGAATGGTTGATCTTGTGAACACTATCGAGGCCATATTTCTGAACAGATTTTGATCAGACAATATGAGCTTATATCCTCAAAATATCAGATGAAATAAATTGTGACCAACATTCTTACATATTAATGAGGTGGTTGAACTTGTTACCAATCAGGAGGCCTTTTTTCTGATAAGATTTTTATCAAATTTGTATGTAAGCTTATATCATAAAGATCTCAGATGAGTTAGATTATTGTTTATAACACTTATTGAACATCAGGAGATTAGATTCTAGTAACTTCTTATTGAAACCATGTATACATATGGTACAGTGCATGCATTTACTTTCCAGATTTTATTACAGGAAAACAACCTATGATAATGACTATTTAGAATCACAGGTTTGGGGTTATGCAGAATTGTTGACCATGATTATAGATAACAGTTGAAGGGTGGATCAAAAAAAAAAGATTCTCAATTAATAAAACAATTACCCTTTGAGGTGATAAAAGGTCATGATTATAAAATGGTGAATATTTCTGTTTTTTCATAATCTCCTGTTTCATTATTTGATACCTCAATTAAATACTTATCCAGAGTTAACAAATATTTATGTTTTTAATATGAGATTTGATCAAACATATACTTAATAAACAATATGTAGTAAAATCATACATGCTATTTTTTGAAGCCATTTGAAATGTGATCCATTCTTCTTGATTCAAATATAAAATATCAAAATATGAGGTTAAAAAATAATACAAAGATAAAAATGACAAAACAACTTCTTAATTCTTGTAATTTTTTAGGTAATATTTTGTATCTTTTTGCAAGCTAAATCTTCTCATTGAAACTTTTTATATGAAAATTTAAAGAATTCTATATAAAAAAATATGATACATTTAATTAATTATGATTTTGTGGATAAATGGTATACCAAAATTTAGAGGTTATGGAAATAATACATGAATTATGGTAGTTTGTAAAATACCAATGAATCATTACAATCTTGTGGATGAAGAGACTTTTACTGAGGATAAAAGTTGTGTGGGAATTTACTAATAATGCAGTTTAGCCACTACACTGAACAACTAAAGGTGTCTGAGATAAACACCAATAAATGTGTCCAAGAATCAGAATTTCTTTACATTTTTAATTATGTGCACAAAAAATATTTTTCTTTAAGAAGAACATATTTCTTGTAAGAACCATGCTCAAGTTAATAAAGTTTTTGGTGGAGAATTATTGCTAAACACTTTACTACATTTGAAATTCTTGAATATTTTAAAGCAAGTTTGATATGTTTAGTAAAATAGAGTTTGACAGTTGCTGGTATTGCCATATTAAAGTGCCTGAAACATTTGTTATTTATGTGTTATGACATGTATTGTGCATTTTTGTAAGGAATTTCATATATTCAATGCCATACTCAGGAATTATTTTAAATGTATTTTTGTATTGTTAGCTTTTAACTAAAAACAAAAAATGACCCACAATACATTCCTCCTGAAACACTTACAAATGTAATTACAAAGAGCAAAATAACAATGACCTTAACAAAATGCTGAGAAATTCAGTAGTCAATCCAGGCTGTTTAGATGGTGGGAATCAAACCTGCTCACTTCTGGTCATGAATTCAACACCATAACCACCTAGCCACCACAGCTTCCTTGGGTGGGGGTCTTGGTGGTTTCCAAGTTATGAATCTATTGGCTGTATGCTGGGGGGTGGGGACAAACCCAAGAATCTATGCTGACTGCACAGATGAACTCCCTTTGTAATGCCAAGCAAGTGTATATACTTTGAGGATGTAGCTATTAACAGTTTCTAAGTTATGAATGAGGTACGAATCAGGACCTAGTCGCCAGGGGCAAGGAGAAATCCAGGGGACAATGCTGGTTGTATAAATGACTTGTCCTTTTTATGCCTAGAAAATAATAATATATACAGTATAGCTCATGCAGTTTTTCATTTCTTTAGGCATCACGGTGGTGCAGTTAATCCCTTCTATGTTGCCTCCACTTTGAGCCTCCAAGGTGGAGGGGAAAATCAATAGATAACCACCACCGTGATGCAGTGCTTTACCAATATGAATCTCCGCAGTGGAGAAGGTGCAGTGAGGTAATTTGACATGTATTTGACTGACAGGTGAGTAACTAATAAAATCTCAACAGATTTGTTAGTTTTACAATGATTAGGACTAAGATTTATGATGCTCGGAGGTTGGAACAGGTCTGCCCTTTGGGCAAGTTAGATCTTTTTTTGTACAACTCCAAAGAAACAGCTGTGAAGATTCTCCAACGGTATTCTGTTTTCTCTTGTTAGGGGTGGGCAGGGGAGAAAACTGGAAACAAATTTTTTTTTAAATATTACCTTTGTAGAAGAAATAATATATGTTATGTAAAACAAATGGGCTCTAACGTCTTTGTATTTTCATTTCTTTAAACAGCATTTGGCATGTTTCAGTATCTTGCATTTACTCTACTTCTGTACTAATTTTTGTCAGTATGTTATTGATTTTAATGTATTGGGTTGTATCATCCTTTTTAGAGGCAAAAAGTGAACATTTCTCATTAAGCATGATGTAGTGTGTTCTCATTAAGCATGACGGTGTGTTCTCATTAAGCACAATACAGTGTGTTCTCATTAAGCATGATGCAGTGTGTTCTATTAAGCATGACGTAGTTGGATTGAAATAAGTGCATGAATACATCTGTAGGTTGCAGTAACATTGGATTGAAATAAGTACATGAATACATCTGTAGGTTGCAGTAACATGGGATTGAAATAAGTGCATGAATGCATCTGTTGGTTGCAGTAACATTGGATTGAAATAAGTGCATGAATACATCTGTAAGTTTCAGTAACATTGGATTGAAAAAACCTGAAATTTAGATGCTTCATGCAATGTATAGTATTAATAAAGTTCACGTCATCGGCATCATGTTAATGTTATCTACAATTTGATTTGGAAAAATAAAAAACTATGTCCATTTATTTATAATATCAATGACATAAATAACTCATTGGTACACACACACTCTCTCTCTCTCTCTCTCTCTCTCTCTCTCTCTCTCTCTCTCTCTCTCTCTCTCTCTCTCTCTCAGTGAAACTCTTTAGCACATGCTTGCAGGGGGCGTAAACAGCACATGCTTGCAGGGGGCATAAACAACCAACCATGCCTACTTTATTGTCACCACCTCCATTTTGCAGCAATCTGCAGATGTGAATCTATGGAAAAGTGTTGTGTGCAAAACTAATCTCCGTGTGAAGCTGCAACAACTCATAAGTACACATGGAGAGACACTGGAGGGACTCTTTCTTAATCATCTCCACACTTTCTTCTACCCACACTGTGATGCATAGAGAAATAAAAAACTGTAGTGTATATGGTCCCGGAAAAAAAAAATGAATGACACCAACTATAATATACTATGTTGCATCTATGTGCACCAAGTTTTTCTTCCCCAGTTATTAGTTTCAAATACATGTGAATTTTCATTTGCAAGCTGACATATGTTAACTACTCAGTGAACAATGTCAGGCTCATTTGGGCCTCTTGTTCTTATGAGCAAGACCAATGCATTTTTGTTATGAGTAAATCTTGTATCTAAGATTGTTACCACTCTAGAACCTTATTTTGATAGGATCTTGTTCAGACATGGTAAATTGGCCTACGTCATCAAGTTCTTGGTTGAGTATGATTATTAGCAAAATCCACATATATTAATGACATGATCTTGCATCTGATTGGCTGAGCTTGTCAGTACTCTAGCGACTATATTTCTGATAAGATTTTGATCCAACTAGTTACATAGTCTTATATTATCAAGATGTTCAATTTGATTATGAGCAAGATCTACACATACTAATGAGGTAATCTTTCATCTGATTGGCTAATATTGTTAACACTTTGGAGACAGAATTTCAATCAGATTTTACACCAGCTTGGTAAATAAGCATATATTATTATTGTCTTAGACCGGTTTTATAATAAGTGAGATCTGCACATATTAATGAAGTATCTTGCATCTGATTGGCTAACATTGTTACTTCTTTAGAGCTAGAGACTATATTTCTCATCCACTTTTGATGAAAATTGGTAAATGGGTTTATGTCATCAAGATCGTGGCTGACTTTAATTATGAACAAGAGGCAGTGCATATTAATTATGACTCGATCTGGAGAAAGAATTTTATCAGGCTATAGTAAAATAGGTAAAATCCACATGATATAAAGTTTGTGAGATAGTTTACATAGCTTGTGTTCTTAAAATACTACATAAGCCTGCTTAGGGAAATGGTTACTTGTTAAGTTATATGAGCCAGGTGAATTGATATCAGGCACACTTGGACCTGTTGTATCTTTTAAAGTTATTTGAGAAGGATATTAATTATTGGTTTGCCATATTCAAAATCTTTCTTTATGTTCCAGCAAACACTTGATGTTGGCAAACGACAGTCAAGATTGTTTATAATGTTTCAGAGGGAACAGGGATTTTAATACATTATAACCGAGAAACGTTATATCCAAATTCGTTTATTTTTCAAAATGTTTATGTACTTGTCCATGTCGATGATGTTGGACATACATGTAGTAAACAATTTATACTGGTATGATTACAGTCCGAACTGGTATGTAATGGTAATAATTTTTTTTTAAAAACCCATACATTTGTATAAATACATGTTATCATGAAGAAACAAAAATGATAAACAGTAAGTTTTACCATCTGATGAAAGTATCAACATACATGTACATGTATCAGCAGAGTTGCACTACACAAGTGTAAGTGTGAGCAAGGAACAGCTCGATTATTATACATGAAACTTTAACTTGAAACATCTTGAACCACACAATAGCAATTAAACAAGACAAAAAATCAAAATACTTAAGTGTTTCTGCTGAAATCCTTTTTTGATCGGTCTTTCCTTTTTATCTCATCTCTGCCAAAGTATAGATGATTTTTAATCAAAGACTCAAAAGCCATCATGGATCACAGTTTATGCCTTTATTACTTATAACACCTCAAAAAACATCCTGCATTTAGTCTAAACTCTCCAGATTACAACTATAAGGTAATCAATTAACAACTTGTTATGAACACATTAGCCTTACTCAGCCATGCATCATTGCACTGGTTGCAATGACTGCTGGAACAGTTCAGGTACCCAGTAGACTGGTTCTGGTTATTTTCTGTAATGCATGAAAAGAATGCATAAAAATACAATTTAAAAAAAAAAAAAATTTCTTCAGTTTAAAAATAAAATGTTAATTTTCAAAAGCAGTAGATTTCAACTATAAAACAATATGTGCAGTAGACAGACATAAAAACGGTATTTTTGTCCTACTGCCAGTAGAATCACATGTATGTTAAAGCCAGATGAGCACTAATTATAGGTAACCCAGGCAATTTGTTGCCCATTCATAGGTCACATGCTTTGCTTTGTACACAAAATTTACAGCTTTCAATAGAAGTACAGTAAGTAGACAATCTTCATAAGGGTAAGGGGTATAAATGAGGATACATATTAATAATTACTAGTCTTTCAACAACTTGAAAATAAAATGCCACATTTCATTCACGCGATTTAAGTTTTCTCAGGCAAATTAGATTTTTTTTTCAACAAGCCCAATGGGCACTTTACTTAGAATACAGGAGAGGCCCAATCTGAAATTAGAGAGGCCCCAGGCATCGGGCTATCAGATTTTTTGTATCACTGACCACCATTGTTTATCTGGCTTCGGTGCATCAGGTGATAAAAACATTAGAATTGAGCACATTTTTCAGCAGACCACACAATTCAACGCTGTAACCAGTTAACAAAGGAACGTTATATCAAAGCCTTTGGAATACATATTAGTTAATTTGTCTGGGGAATTTAAACTCAGACATTATAACAGAGGAAACATTGTATCCAAGAACATAATAAACAATCTTTACTGTATATTGATTCCTCTGAAAAAGGTCAAATACAGTATCTTTAACATTTTTGTTTGTAAGCTTTGCCTTGATTACAATATACATATTTAATTTCTTTGTACATTTTTTAATTTTTTACACTTAGGTGGAGACCTACTTTCATGAGTTCGGTCATGTGATGCATCAAATTTGTGCACAAGCGGAATTTGCACTCTTCAGGTATGGCATATTTGAATTCCAAGTATTTAATAATTTGACTATTGTACATGCAATTTTACAGTCTTGAAATCACTAATATGAGATATGAAATTCCATATTTCATATCTTGAGAAAACATTGTAAGTCATGTATGTTAATTGCATTTCATTGATAGGTGTGTTATTTCAGTGGTACCAGTGTGGAGCGTGACTTTGTGGAAGCACCATCCCAGATGTTAGAAAACTGGTGCTGGGAGAAAGAGCCCCTGGAGAGAATGTCTAAACATTACAAAGATGGCACTGCTATCCCAGATGAGATATTGGATAAGTTAATGAAAAGCCGGGTCGCAAATGCCGGAATGTTCAACCTGAGACAGATCTTACTAGGAACATTTGACCAAACCATTCATACACAAGCTCAGGTATGCTTCTAGTAAAATACATTATTGGCTCAGTTGATTTACTGGGCATAACATCATGTTGACAGGACTCTTTACATACATGCTAACATGACTTTTTGCATACATACTAATTTTTTTTGCAACTTTTAAACTGACATAAGTCTTCTCAGGTTATCATGCAGCACAGAACATTTTTAAGTGTTGGTGTAAATAGTAATGCAACATACTCATGTGCAGAAAAGACTTATTCGGGCTTTCTTGTGTATTTGTAGAAGAAAAAAATGTATCTAGAGAAAGAAAATTTATCTGCTTTATTCCATACTTACATCACACAGGTGGCACATTTTAATTACTTTAATAATTATTATTCAGGGGTCATTTCAAAAACAGTGCAAATTATTCACCTCAGTACAAACAAAGAATTTTTTTTCTACTAGAACACTGAAAAGATAATTTTGTTAACATTCTGTACTAAAGCTTTTATGAAAAATTTTTCTTATGGGAGTGGTCAACAAGATTTTGCCAAGTTTTAATTAGTTAACAAGATAAAATGAAGGGAAAAAAGGGAAAAAACATTCTTAAATTTTAATATTTTAACATCATTCAGTTTTGAAATTTTTTATAAATTCAGCCTATTTGTTACACAAATGTATTTGATTTACTCACTGATGATGAACATATTTCCTTACCTTATTGCAAAATATGTTTGTGAGAAATATTCAGCAAGTTTGTTACACAAAATATATTGGATTTTCACACTAAAGAATAACATTTATTATATACCCTTCATTATACAACTGATGATAAAGGCTGCTTTTCACAAGGCTGATCTGATACAGATTTAGATTCCTTGCTGTCAACAATGATGACACCTAACGGTCATGTGAAGGGAGTAGATGCATGGAATCAAAGTAAAAGAACAAAACAAAACAAAAGCTTGCCTTTTTTATAAAATAATTGTTTTAGATATATAATAAACACATCATCAGTATGGTTACTTGGTCTAAGTGCTTGTATCGCATCTTGTTTGATAGCAGAAGGACATCAGATTACACTCTACCATTCAGGTCTTGCAACATCCAAGGTCCTTCTGCTGTCAAACTCAATGCGATACAAGCACCCAGATCAAGCTACTGTACTGATAACCCATATTTCTTTTCCCTATTGCAATATGATATTTTGTGAGAAACATTCAGCTTATTTGTTACACAAAATGTATTGGATTTACAAACTCACATATGTGATATTTTGTGAGAAAGTAGATTGCAAATAAAATTTTTAAAACTGTATGCTCATGAAACTTTTGCCACTTGAGATTATTCAGCATTGATTGCAATGTATATAATCCCATTTGCCTCAAAAGTCACCCGTGTTGAGCATTTGCCTGTCTCAAACAGGCACTTTTTCAAAGTCACTTTTCCTAGGATACCACTTTTCTCACTATCAGAAGGCAGCTGTTTAAGACAAGTTTGATAGTATGTTTTTCAATTCTATTGGTCATAGACCAGAAGAGTTTAAGAAATGATCTGCCATCAATAATCCATCTGTTAGCAGAAGTTTGTTAATGTTACTCCTCCTAAACTACTGAGAGGGTCACCATGAAACTTTACAGACACATTCAGCCCAAAATATAGTCGGTACTAATATACAATTATTTCAAGTCTACGCAGTCATAAAATAAATGTTTTATTACCTAATTTAGCTAAGGCCTACAGAAAAACAATAATTTGTGTCTGTTTGTAAACAGATCATTTCCACTTGTGTGCTTGCAGTCGGGCTCATTCATTTAGCAAATAATTCAGATTGCGAGTCACACTCATGTTACAGCACTGGCAATAGTTCATAGGTAATTTTCCCTCATGTGCAAATTTTATTACTCATCATAATTATGTTTAAAGGGAAAAAGATTAAAACATCACAGGAGTAAGAAATAAATGGTTCACTACAAATACAGCAGCAATTAGGTAATAAATTGCATTGGTGCCGCTCAGATGTCCTATATGGCTGCCATGGTGGCCATCTTGAAATTCTTGCTATACTCTTGAATGGAGGGTCTTATTAGCATGGAGTTTTCACTGAAAGACTTCTTATGACATTTTTTATGACGTCTGGTTAGTCTAAATGAAAATTGTGCCAATCTGATGTACAGTATGGTTGCATTGGTGGCCATCATGAAAATCATGTTATCACTACTTCAGAAGAACTGATGGTCCTATAGACATGGAGTTTTCACTTATAAACTCTTTATGATATCTATTCATCCTAAGTGAAAATGGTGACAATTAGACCTTTAATGTGGACTCTATGACAGCAATTTTTAAAATCTGATTATCACTACTTTTCCTGAATGGATAGTTGTAGCAACATAGATTTCACTAAAAGATTTCTTATGATATTTAGTTGGTTCTAAATGAAAATGGTCCCAATCGGACCTTCAATATGGCTGCCGTGGTAGCCATCTTCAGAATCTTGTTATAACAACTTCTTCTAAACAGATGATCATATTGACATGGAGATTTCAGAAAAAGACTTTTTATGATACCTAGTTGGTCCAAAATGAAAAATGGGGCTAATCAAACCTCCAACACAATGGACATGGTGGCCATCTTGAAAATCTTTTTACTACTCCTCTTGAAGGTATGGTTGTATTGACATGAAATTTTCACATAAAATAGTTTTCACTCTGTGTTGTTGGTCCTAAATAAAAATATTGCTGATGTGAACTCCCAATAAAATCTCATTACAGCTACTTCTCTTGAATGGATAGCCATACCGACATATTTTGTAGTTTTTTAAAAAAAACAAAATTTCCTTGCAATATTTAGTTGTTTCTACATTAAAATAATGCTGATCCAATGTCCCAAAATGGCTGCCTTGATGACCATCCTGAAGGTCTTGTGAAGAAGTTTGAAAACCAGACATAATTGACCTTGAGGCTAAATCAAAGGTCTTTGCTTCCATTTTGTACTTCATTGAGCTTAAGAAGACGATGACTTGTATAGTGAAACCATGCTATAACACAGTGGTCAGGGTAGACAAAGTGACATTGTGTTCTGTAACGTATTGTGCAATATCCAGACAGATCGGTTAACTGAATAAAATATTGCATGTGTCTGTCTTATCTATACAAGACGAGGAAGTGGGAGGGGAGGACACAAAACTACAGGAATAAGTGACACAGTTATGAACTTAAATTGATGCATATTAAATGAGAAATACTTAAAACAGTGATTAAATATTTAATATTTAGGTAATCAAATAAATTGGCAACAGAATAGTGTAAATTGTTAGAGTACATGTATTCACCAACTGATCTCACTGTATCCATAATAGTAATTCCATGGAAAATGTTCACAAAGAAGCATAATTTCTTGAATTTATCTTCTAGATTCCATTCAAATCCAAATACTTAATATCTTGTTAATACACTCACACTAACTTGTGAAACACTATATTTTCGGAAACATTCATATATGTTGAACATTTCCAAAGAGTCTGATTTTTGACCAGAAATAAAATGCATAAATCAGACATTGGGAGTTTCTAAAAAGAAAATTGTATTTAGGATTGAAAAATACTGTAACTGACATTCGTACATGGGTATTAACCTTGTAATGTACTTGAGATGATCAATTCAGCAGGTATAAAATTGCCTCAACCAAGTTTGGGAGTAAACCATTCGATTTTGTGCATAAAGAGTGATCTTGAAAAAAAACAGTTGAGTCATTCTCTAAAAGACAGAGGAAAATATTAAAAAACTAAACCCTATATTGATAACTATGACTTTGCACTTCTGCAGAGCAAAAACAAATAGTAGTATGTTTGATCACAACAGCAAACCCATCCACCCTTACAACCTTAAATGGTTCTGTTCCAGACAGTGTTCAACAACAGTACATGTGTTTTGCATTACAGTGACAAGTGGTCAGTGCATATCTAAGTGATTTAAAGCTGATGTATGGGGGTGTATGATGGTTGATTGAGCAGGCATTACTGGTCTGATTTTTTTTCTTAAATAGGTAGGTAAATTGATTCATATATAAAAAAGAGCGAGAAACTTTTTTAGACTGCTGCATTGTTTGATGTTTGGTTTTGTATGCCAGATGACTGCGCAAACATCTATTGGCTGTTGTATACCCTGGATTGAGCAACATTTTTACACAGAATGCTTTGAAGACAAACACAAAGAAGACAGTGGCTTTATTGTTGATTGTTCAGTCATAATTAGATTAATAATTATCAGCTTTTTAAGGAGCTAACATCTTTAAAAAAAACAAGCAAGAAGCAGTGATTTGTTTTTTTCTTCAAGAACACAACACATCTTGCCCAAGTACTAAATCAAACTCTTGTTTATATTTGGCACCTAAGATTTGTCGTACTTCAAGATGAAATTGGTGAAATTATTGTAAAATGTTAGAAGCCATGCCACAACCATACTATATCCAAATTCATGTTATAACGAAGCAGTTAAAACAGGGTTTCACTGTACATAGACAAATGAATTTGGACCAGATTTTGTATTTAGTTTAGTTGATAGCAGGTCAGCATAAATGTTAAGGTCCAAGGCCTTGACTCGGGGGTTTTTAACTCTACTGGCTTGATCATGACAACAGAAATAAGTATGAATGGATTTTTATCAAACCCAATTTGTGGATATATGTGAAGAATGTCTTGAATGATAACAGTTCAATAACTTGGTTATTTCTCCATGTGGTTATATCTTGACACTGTCTCAGACAATAACAGAGATGCCAACATTTCTGATTTTATCACAGTTTCACAGATTTTTTTACTGACAATCGGCATTCCAGATTATGATTTTTTTTCTCCAATTTTAAGCAGCAAACAAATTTTCCAAGGTAAGAAAATATGATATCACTGATCCTTATTCCAGTAACTGATGTATGTGCATAACTTCTTCCTTCTCACTGCAAAATAAAATAGAGGAAAACCGAGTACCAGTTTATATACTTAGAGTCATGTGGGAAGATGGTGGCCAGTGAAACACCACAGAGAAAGAAAAATGAATTTCGAATCAGTCAGTGATATTTGGAAAAAAATTCCATTATGTTTCATACCTTCTCCAAGTTTCAGCTTGGAGACCATTACACATTTTTTCCCTTCACTGGACTTTACATTAGAAATAAAATGATTGTCTACTTGAAATTCTTGAAAAAAATGATTTCTGTGAATTTCAATACCACAAGTCAAATAGATTCTTTACAATACATAACATCATTTATTTTTATTGAGTCAAGGACAGCTACAACAAGATGAAAATTGAGAACCATTTCTGCTTCAGGGGGCTTTGCTCCCCAAAACCACCACCACCACCACCAAGGGGCTTTTGCATCCTGGGCCCCCATGTGGGGGGACAGAACCATGCACCTCCATCTTCAAATAAATTCAATGATTCTTCATCCATGATATCAGGTTCAAGGTCAAAGACCATGACAAAGGATTTTATACTGCACTTACAGATATTTTGTGAACATGTTAACTCAGACATGTAAGAAAATATTTTTGTTACCAAATTTGGTTTGTGGAGTTTTTTCAATAATATCAAAGATGGTTTCAATACTAATATTAAAAAAGAATAAAAGGACAGAATAAAAAAAGACTTAATGTGGATTCCTGGAAATTCTTTTTGGCCAGTAGAATGTCAGTCCATCTGAGAGACTCGTTTTCTTTCACTACAGGCTGACACAGCTAGTTTACTGTCCAAGTTATCGGAAGAGATCATGGGCTTTCCCGCTATCTCTGGAACCAACATGGCTGCCTCCTTTGGTCATCTTGCGGGAGGATATGATGCCCAGTACTATGGATATCTTGTAAGTTGCATAAAAGTAAATCAAACAACATTTTAAAATCAAGAAATCTTTGTCTAGAATGTTTGTTAGTTGGCTTTTCTATGTGTGTGCCATGTTAGAGGAAAATAAAACTAATGCTTCTAATATACAAATAGGAATAGCACTCGTAGTTTTGCTATATTTTATGAATAAAATATTATATATGAGGTAACATGAAAAATATTTGTATTCATTATTTTCTTCTAAATACATTACATAATAAATTAGGAGTCCTTCCACTACCTCTCATATCAAGCTCTCCCAAGAGAAAAAATATCAACTATGTCTTTTGGCTTGTTTTAGCATTTATTTACTTAATTGTCATCTGCTTACTGAAAAAGAAGTTAAATGAGAGTGGTTTCCTCTTGGATTGAGGAATTGATGCAAAATCCCATCATTCATGAGTTACTACTACTGCTTGTGCTTAGTCGGCATGCTTGTTCAATTAACCTCACAAATACCTTCCATTTTGTTCCTTTTCTCAATTTCAAACAATTAAGGTAGTTTTCTCATCACAAGGGAAGTATACTCTATTTTCTCACATAATTTTGCTATGTCCTAATCATAGATGAATATTTTGCATTTCAGTTCTCTTTCAGTTTTCTGTTATTTCATACAGTATGCTAACAGATGCCATCTTCAGTTCTCTATTCTAAGTAAATTGTTATTTATTCACAGTAATTAGATTATTTCTTTAATTTTTTCTAGCATTTATTTAATTTATTAGTATCCACTTTGTTGTAAGCTGAGTGTGACACTTGCCTGATTTTGCTTGTGTCACCCATTATTTTGTTTTCTTTAATTACAGGTAACAATGGGCAGGATTAGATGTGGGGCATTTAAAAGGTTTAAGCAATATGAAGATAATCACCCCAGCTGTATTACCAGTATGGGGTGTCAGCCAGACCATACATGGGAAATATGAATTCTGTGGATGGAGGAAAGATGGGCAACAGTATCAACCAAACAACTGTTCCAGACTAGTGAGAGAGCCAGGAAATGGTCCTTAAAGGATATAAACGCTATCAGCCTTGCTACTGACACCGCCTCAGTAGCAACAAGGCCTGGCTTTCTTTGTCACTGTGGGCCTCCCACACAACAACATGATCGTTTCTCAGTTGCCACCACTCTCTTCTAGTCATACCAACACTGAACAGATGCCTGGGCCAGTACCACCACAGTATGGTTGCCCATATGACCCAATACTGAAGAACCCAATACCAAACATACACCTTGGTACTATGGTGTTCTATCCCTTGATAGCTGGTACCTAACCTTGTGACTTAATATCATCTGGTCTAGCACCTCATCCTCTCCAGTTGTGGTATCATCTCAACTTAAGCCTAGTGTCACCACTTCCGTATATGGTGATATGTCTTCCCAAAATACCCAATCCTGGACCCATCACCTGATTTGGTGATCAAGCCTCCAATGATATCCAGTACTGGACCTCCAAAGGTGATACAGACTGGCAGCAAATCATTTCATCACCAGTTCATGCTCTTGTCACCACTCATGTGCAGTACCAGTTATGGTGATATCCCATTCTCAGCAACCAGAGCCCTCACTTTATTTTCCAAGAGGGACCAGGGAAATAGGAAGGACCCTCTAAGACACACTCAATAGGGAAAACCTCCTCTAAACCTTGCACTTTGGCTAGGGCCCACTTTCCCAAAGCAAGTGAAAACAAGGTAAAAAGAGAAGAACTGTTTTTGGCCCATTTTCTCTCCCCAGTAGCCTTATTCCCACAGTAAATGAAGCCATGATTGTGCTGCCCATTTCCAACATCCCAGGAGGGAAAGACTTAAGCATTTCACCATGGAATGGGAGAGACTCTGCACCAGGAACCCATTGATTATACAAGTTTACTCAGAGAGCCTCTAGATGACATTCATCAACCCTCCTCTGCTTTCAAGTGGTCCCTTCGCTACAGACATCCTCAAAGACCCTTACACAGCAGAAGTCCTGCAGCAGGAAATAGACCCACTTCTCAAGAAAAAGGCACTACAGATTGCTTGCAACACAAACTCACCATGAGTTTACTCCAGACTTTTGTTATTCACCTAAGTCAGTGGCAAGCTCAGACCAGTCATCGACCTAAGCTCTCACAACCAACATATTCGGGCATCCAGGTTTAGAATGGGTACCCTAAGGTTGATCCTCAACACCATTCAGGAGGGAGATTTTGTGGTCAGCTCAGGCAAAAAGGTCCACCACTTTGAATGCCTATGAGGGAAATAGAGACTCTTCTCCCAGTGGTGCAAGCAGAGAAACATTACTCCTTTTAAAGCCTTAACCTACTCCTTTGTCTTTTGAACTAGAAGTTACCCTTGACCACAATCAAGGACTACCATTCCATGATTTTGGACATATTTGTTTGCAATCATGGAGGGGAGAACTTAGGTCAGAACAAAAACCTCTCTGACCTTCTAGCCAATTTAATTTTCTCTCAAATGAAGACCTTTGCCCTATGCCCTTTTCCCTTTGCCCCAAAATGGGATCTGACTTGGGGTGTTGACATGGATGAACAAGTCACCCTTGGAACAACTGTCTAAAGCCTTGCTGACTCACCACACATATAATCAGTGAAATTCATGCTTTATCAGTCAACCTGATCTACAGTTCTGCTCATGGGAAGTCACTCTTTCATTTTGAAATCACTCTTTCATTTAACCCTTATTCCCAAGGGCATCTTCAGGACCCCACCAGGGCATTTTGGCGGTACTTGAAATGTACTAAGCTGATCAGAAGAGGGCAATCTTGCTTGTTTGTACCACTCAAAGAAGGCTCACACAGTATTTCCACTCAGAATCTTTTGTTCTGGATTTGTTGGTTTATCCACTCAGCCAGCAAGGAATTGAACCAAGACCACCTGAATTTCTAATGCATATCAGCTCATCAAGTTAGGGTAGTCACTACCAGCATAGCATCTGAATAAAACTGTTCCCTGATTGATATTATTCATGCTGTGAGATGGAGGTCTGATACGACATTGTTCAGTCTCTATCTAAGAGACCTTTCATTCCAAAGGCCTCATTTTGACCTGGTGGGACCTATGTCAGCAACACAACAAGTTACCTTGCAGGAAGGAAAGTTTTTCCTTGAGACCACATTCCTTCACTGATCTGTGCTATTCTTGCCTGTATCTCGTGTGATATTTTAATTTGCTTTGCAATAATTAGGAGCCAGGGCCAACTCCAGAGTAAGCAGACGTAACTCCCTCCACCTTTTACCTGTCCCCTAATGTATTATGATAAGGAAATCTATTAGAAGAAAAAGCAATTTTTGGAACAAAATATGTTTCTTCAATAATAGCAGCCAATCATAATATAGGCACTTCCTTCAAAACCCTCCCCAATGTTACATCACAGGACATACATGCACTTCCACTCCAGTAGTAACTGATGAATGACAGAATTGAGTACCAGTCTCTCTATTCAAGGGGACACCACTTTCACCTGAATTCTGTCTCAGTAAGCAGACAACATTGTAGCACTTTTATTACTAATACAAGCCAAAAGACATGGTTAACATATTTTTCCACTTGGGAGGGCTGAATTCACAAGCTAGTAGAAGGACTCCTAATGTATTACAATCGGGAAAGTATTATGGAAGAAACATATTTTAATGTTCTGTTAGAACAATTGTAGGACTTTTGTTTAGGGTTGAGGTTGAAAGGATAAGAAATAGAATTATTGTTTTAGAATTGTACACCTGTGTGTCTTTTTTTATTCTGATGAAAGAGTTTAGAAATTCCTCAAATTTGAGAAAATCCTCAAAGTTTACTCAGAGATAAAAACAAACTCTTTCAAGGAATATTCAAGATATTATAGCTGAAACCAATGCTGGATGCCTCCTAAATGTTCATTGAAAAAATTATATTGTTGAAAACCAAGATATAAGAAAGATATTAATAAATTTCAGGTTGAAGAAGAAAAGTCTAGCTGTCAAATGAAACTTGGACATATGTCAGAGAGCTCTTCATCTACTTTTGCTCCATAATCTCATAAGATAATTTAAAGCAGTTTTAATAAGATATTGACAGATTATTAGTGTCCTGTCTTTTTGTTTCTTCAGTTATCTGTACTCCTTAATCCCCTAATCCTACTCCCATTGGTGTGGATAACATAATAATGTAATATTTAACTAGTGCATTATCAAAAGTATCAAATGGATTAGTAAGATATAATAGAGGGACTGCACCAATTTCCACACAGCAAAATACTTTTCTTGACAACTGAATTTTCTGAGCAGACATGAAAACTAGAATATAATAAATTCATACATTGTCAGGTTGGTTTTACCTGGTTTGAAATGGCATTTTAATATCAGTAATAATGTCACTATTATTAAGCTTTACCTTTCTGCTAGATGCACCAACTCCCTGTTCTAGAGATTTCTTAGAACACGTGCATAGACCCAGTCTGATCTACATCATCAGCCCGTGCGCTATAGCATGTCCTGATTCTTTTTAGGATGACCATTGAGACAACACATGGAAACACTATGAAATGCAATGGTTTCATGCTAACTAACCAGGGCTTGTCATTGTTCTTTGTAGTGAACTTTAAACCTCTGTCGTATTTATCAAAATTGTAAATTGATAAGAATAACATTGATAATTTTCATTTGTGCATTTTCGCATAACGAGCCACCTACCTTCCCTCCTCCTAACGTAAGGGCATGGGACATTGTGGCAGAATTAGGTACTCACTAATTCGGGTTCTCGAAAATTATCCATTTACAACAGTGTTTACAAATAACATGGGTCCAGGCATTACTGTGATTATTGTTATTAATGCAGTAACATGGTCACAACATGGAATCTCATAACAGTTGTTTATTTATAGCTTCTTGGCACCCCAAAAGTGTTTCAGTAATGTTTTTATAAACATTACTCCAACCCAACAATGATGTTCTTGTGTTTATAATTCGTCAACGGAATAAACAGAATAAACTCAGATATTTTTGTTTGCAATACAAAAAAACATTAGTAAAGAGATACCACGAAGCTGATGCAACCCTTGTTATTATTATCATTTCTCTGTTATTTTGTCATATTTAAGTTTCTTGTTTCAGAACTTTATTTTTTCAGATGTCTCAAACAGTTGGAAAGTGGGGGCTTAGGTAAGGCCCATGGGACACTCACTCAACTTCTATATCGTGCACAAAATATACACGAATGGACGGATGTCCCATGTGTTGTCTGTGGTCGGATGACATTTGGGACCTTGCCGAAAGCCATCACATGTATATGAAGAGGAAGGAAGCATGTTCTTCCCCTTGGGATCAATTAGATCTCACATAAGTAGAAATACTGCTACTTCCTGTGAGGTAGTAACAGATATTTCTCAAGGGATCGAGTGCGCTCCCCTGAACAAAAGAGGGAGGAGCAGCACTTTCCCTAGACAAGATGGAATTGACTGCATGTCCCTAAATAAAACAGGGAGAGATAGCATCATCCAGGAGAGAAATACTGTTACTACCTGTGAGGTTGTAACAGATATTTCTCAAGGGATCGAGTGCGCTCCCCTGAACAAAAGAGGGAGAAGCAGCACCTTCCCTAGACAAGATGGAATTGACTGCATCTCCCCTAATTAAAACAGGGGAGAGATAGCTAACCGTAGTTCTAACTCTGTGAGGTAGTAACAGATGTTTCTCAAGGGATCAAGTGCACTCCCTTGAATAAAAGAGGGAGGAGCAGCACCTTCCCTAGATATGATAGTGCATCTTCTAAGAAGGCAGCTTCTATCGTTAAGGGCAATCAACTTGCTGGGTCCAAGTGCACTGTCCCACAAGCAAACACAGTAATACCCCCGTTGGGTGTTGCACTGAGCCCTAATATGGATAATCTTTGTGTCTCCCCTTTGCTATATTGAGATCATTAATATCAGCCTTGAGATGTAAGGTCCATTCACCTTCCTGGCCAGTGAAATCCCCCAACTTGGACGCAGAAGCTTTGCAAGTGGGCATTTCAGCAGGTTTCTTTGCTCACCTCTTGGTTAAATCGTTGGAGGCTTTAAAGTCAAAGGCCAGGTCATTAGTGACCATAGCTTCACATGCTGACCTGTTTTAAGCAGTTTACTGAAGGTAGAATCATTATCAACCGTTGCCTTGCAATGACTGTTAGAGGCAGTGGCTAAGATTTCGAGACATGAATTGTCTATGGCAATGGCGTTGTCAGTGGAGTTTCTTCACCCATCAAAACCGGCTAGTGTCCGGACATGACCTGATCGAGCCATGGGTCAGCCACAGTTCCTACCAAACTGTAATACGCAACCACAACAGCAAAGTAGCCAGCTCCCTAATAGTCTACTCCACAAACGCAACAAAATAAGTGGAGAGGCAGGGAAAGTGGTCAATTTTTCCTTCCTCTTCCCCAAAGAGGCTAAGGGGGAGGGGGAAGAGAGGTCCTCCCTGGAGACACCTCACCTCTCCTGCCATGCCATTCGGTCTAGTCTCAGCGCCCAGGGTCTTCACCAGAGTCAGGGGAGTAATAGCTACGTACTTGAGGTACTTGGTGATTCAGTTAATCCAGTATTTTTATGACTGGCTGCTACACAACACAAACAGTCCCTGTGCAGCCATATGACCCACTGTTGGTCTGTAGTGACTCAATTAGGACTGATTCCAAACCTCGAGAAATCCTAACTCGTTCCCTCTCAAGATCTCATGTTCATAGGAATGAATTTCTTTACCTCTTTGGGCTGCGTTCATGTTCCCCCGGAGAGGATGCACAAAATCATGGA
The DNA here is from genome assembly GCA_029931535.1 of Margaritifera margaritifera. Taxonomy (NCBI): domain Eukaryota; kingdom Metazoa; phylum Mollusca; class Bivalvia; order Unionida; family Margaritiferidae; genus Margaritifera; species Margaritifera margaritifera. The sequence continues at coordinate 157,104 of JAQPZY010001338.1, forward strand.
ACTTTAATGATGTCAGAGACCAAGACTTTGCTGTCAGCCCATCTGTATCTCTATCTTCTGGGAACCTTGAATTCCGTGGTGGATCTGGCATCCCTAGGGAGACTTCATTTACGTCCTTTTCAGTTTCTCATGTTGACAGTTTGGAAACCCCACAAGGATGCCCTCTCAGCTCAAATTTCTCTAGAGTCGACGTTTCAGTACCACATTGAGTGGTGGTACAATCAAGAAAGGTTTCTTAGGGGAGTTCCCCTGCATACCCCAGAACCCCCAGAGTTTGTCAGATTCCAGGGAAGAAAAACATTCTTGCCATCAGTCTGTCCAGAACAGGCAAGGTGGTCCTAACAGAATCGTTTCTTCATCAAGCATTTGCAGAGTCTCTGTTCAGTCTATGGGAGACACCTCTAATGCAACAAAACTAAACAACAAACTCTCAATTTATGTCTCCCCATTTCCAGACCAAGCAGCCTGGGCAGTGCACGCCTTCAGTCTAAACTGGGATCGATTGTCTGCTTACTCATTCCCACCCTTCCAGTTGATTCCACAGGTACTGCACAAGATCAGGATGTCCACAGCATGGATCATCCTGATTGCACCTCTGTGGCTGCAAGGTCATGGTTCAACAATCTACTCAACCTGTTGATCAACAAACCAAGGGTATTATCCCCAAGGGACAATCTTCTCTCACAACACAGAGATACTCTAGTTCACACCAATCCTCATTCTCCACCTTCACGTTTGGCTCATCTCAAGCGATATATCCACCAGGCAAGTTTTCAAGCAATGTTACCAACTGCATCATACAGGCCCGGTGATCTACATCCAAGGTCTATGTTGCGAAGTGGAAAATCTTCTGTGATTGGTGCGCTAGGAAACACGTTAATCCTTGTTGAACCTCTCTTGCTGCAGTAGCGGATTTTCTTCTCTTCCTCTTTGAGGAGATCTTGTTCAGCCTCTACAGTCAAAGGTTATAGGGCTGCCCTTTTGAACACTCAAAAAATTTTCAAAGGTCATTTCATTGGTACAGATCCTCACTTGTCAGATCTTATTAAGTATTTCGAGCTACCAAGACCAGTGTATAGCTCGTTGACACCAAGATGGAACCTTTCATGTATTTTGTGGGCATTGACAAAATCCCCAGTCTCAGTCGCATATGTGCTGGGGATTATCAAGATAGACTTCTTTGCCCAATTAGGGTACTTAGATTCTACTTAGCAACTGCTAAAGGGAGAAGGAAAGGTAGGAAAAGGCTTTTACTCCCCATAAGGGGTTCAGCTGATATTTCAGCATCCACTATCTCTCGATGGATTTCGCTCACCATCAAGAGAGCCCATGCATCTCTCACAGAAGGAGACTTATCGTTCATGAGGATAAAAGGCCATGAAGTCAGGGCTATCGCTACTTCCTGGGCATATTCAAGCAGTCAGCTCTAGACGATATTATGAAGGCTGCATTTTGGCACTCGCACACTACCTTCTCCTTTTACCTTCAGTGGTTAACAAACCAGAACCAGGGTATTTTCTCTCTGAGTCCAATAGTCACTGCACAATCAGCGACCCAGGCTACTGGTGCATATAACTGCAGTTGACTGCTTGGACTAGAAGGTGAGTAATTTTTCCACATTTTACTCTTCACAGTCCATCAGCCATCCTCCTTACTGACAAATTGAACTTAATAATAGTGACAGGTAAGTTATGACTGACATTAAAATGTACTTTTTGGGGGGAGTAAAACTAATTTTAATTATGTAATACTTAACTGTCACTATTGGATGCCCTCCTCCCACCCCGTGCTAATGACCTTCATTAGCAACATGTCCTGAAAAGAATGAGGATGCGCTATAGCGCACGGGCTGACGACATAGATTTGACTGGGTCGATACACTTGTTCTAAGAAATCTCTGGAACAGGGAGTTGGTGCATCTAGCACGTTCAAGGTCTTTCCATGCGGAAAGGTAAAGCTTAATAATTGTGACAGGTAAGTATTACATAATTAAAATTAGTTTTACTGACCCAAAAAACTACATTTATGTATATCAGCCATACCTAAACATGCGATTTCCATGCTAAATTCAGAAAACTTTTTTGGGGTATCTGGTATAAAGTTTATATATATATATATATATATATATATATATATATATATATATATATATATATATATATATATACTAATTGATCATTTGAGAATAATGATTATTACACTTTGATGTGTGGAAAATTTTGCCAGAGGACTTGGGGATGACTTTGAACCCCCAGGCTTAAACGCATCCCCCCTGCTCTCTTGTAAATGTTTGCACACAGCAAATCGTGAATGATTACTATAATAATAATACTTACAGCAAGCATACATATATTGTTCTGACATTGTCCATCCATCCATCTGCCTGTTATCTTTTATGTTTATGCTCAATATCTTGAGTTTTACACCATCAACCTTTAACAAACTTTCTGGATGGCTTGCACTTGGGGTAGGGAAAAAGGCTATTGATTTTGGAGTCATTAGGTCACAAGGTCAATGTAATTGAAAGAATAAAAATGGTTTCTGTACAATAACAATTATTCTACATACAGACCTAGGCCAAACTTTGTGGGTAGCTTGCACTTGAAGTAATGAAGAAGCCTATCAACTTGAGGGTAAAAAAAGTCATGGTCATTGTGACTAAATGAAGAAAAAAGGTTAAGCACAATAACTTTAGTTCTGCATCAGATTTGGACCAAACTTTGGTGGATGGCTTTGCACTTGGAGTAAAGAAGAGGTCTTTTTATTGTGGGATTAAAAAAAACAACAAAGGTCAATGTCACTGTATTAAAACATTAAGAACAATATCTGCACAAAGATTTAAATTCTTGACCAGTTACCTTCACCAACGTTTGTGGATCGCTTATACATTGAGTAAGAAAGAATCCTATGAATTTTGGGGTCAAAAGGTCAAAGGTCAAAGTCACTGTGACTGAAAGAAGAAAAATGTTTTTTGCATAACTTTAATTTTAGACCACATAACTTGGCCAAAATTTGTGGAGGGCTTGCACTTAGAATAAGAAAGAAACCTTCAATCTAAGGGTCAAAGGTCAAGGTAAGTCTAATAAGAAAATAATGGTTTCTGCGCGTCAAGTTTAGTTTATTACAGCATACCGTAATCAAAGGTCAAGGTCATTGAGACTTTTTGGTCAATAATGTCCAGAAGCAACTATGCCCTACTATTGCCTACATAGAGGAATATAGGGCAGGCGTATATAATGTACTGTTTGTTAATGTATTGTAACAGGTTTGCACATATGAACTGAGGACAGTGGTCAAGCATGCATTTTACAGACATCTGAAGTGATGATGCTGTGTACTTATTGTCATGAACAGTTTCCACTCTATCTTCATAGACAGTATGGCATAAAATCACCAAACAGAATATTGGTAAAGCAACTGGTATCATATAGTGACTGTATAGCCCGCTATGAGTGACATCATGTTATAAATGTGTTTCTTATACCACTTGCAAATGTCATGAATTATTATTTGTTCATAAGAACTGGACAAGAACAGATTTAAATCTAGTATATACAGCAAGGGATAACATTGCATCTGTATCTATAACTGTTGGTTACATTGCACCTGTATCTGTAACTGTGGGTAACATTGCATCTGTATCAGTAACTGAATACCTGTGGGTAACATTGCATCTGTATCTGTAATTGTGGGTAACATTCCAGAAATTGTTTACATACACGGTACACACACCATTCATTAGTACTTACCTCTACACTAGATGTTGATAGTCATGAGAGCATTTCTAACAATCATTTTTTGTATTATCAAGCATGAAGAAAACATAGATGATAATTAGTAGAAGATATAAATAGTGATAGAGAAATGTTTACTGAAGTTGAAAAGAATATTGGCAGAATTTACTCTAGATTGAAAGGACTCCAAGTCATCATAAAGAGTAGTTAAACTTAGAATGGATTACTTTTACTGGGAGTTTAAGATTTTATTTTAAAGGAAAAACTAAATTGAAAACTCTGCTTGTATTTTGCAATGATTTTTTTTTCATTTTGAGTGATATGTATGTATGTAGTAGTGTTTTATGCCACCTCAGTACAGTAGTGGCTAAATAGTGCCAACTAAAGGTCAAGTTTGAAACCTGTAAAAATTAATTGCAAAAACATTTGGGAAGATAAACCCTTCCAAATAAATGTAAACATCAAATACAACAAGATGTTTGTTAGATATTATATTTAAATGAGGGTAACATTCATTCTTGAAAACCAATCAAAGTTCAAGAAATGTACACCAGGTACTATGAATTTATTTATTTGCACGAGGTACTGTGAATTTATTTACACGAGGTACTGTGAATTTATTTATTTACACCAGGTACTGTGAATTTATTTATGTACATGAGGTACTGTGAATTTATTTACACCAGGTACTGTGAATTTATTTATTTACACCAGGTACTGTGAATTTATTTATGTACAAGAGGTATGAGGTAAATTTATTTACATGAGGTACTGTCAGTTTATTTATTTACACGAGGTACAAGGTGAATTTATTTATTTACATGAGGTATGGGGTTATTTTATTTATGTACACAAAGTAAATTTATTTATTTACATAAGGCACTGAATTTATTTACACGAGGTACGAGGTGAATTTATTTATGTACATTAGGTACAAGGTGAATTAAGTTTTTTACACGAGGTACAAGGTGAATTTATTTATTTTTTGGGGGGTATCAATTTTCTTGGTTTTGCAAAAAAATCACATTTTCATTTTGGTGTTTAGATTTGTGGTTTGGGGGATCGTGCTACCAATTTACAGGGCTCAAATCGGCTTGAATTGCTTTTTTTTCTTCTGAGAAGTTGCCTTTTTAATTCATTTGAGCAATTTCCACATTGTCCACTGATTTGAAGACTACCCCCAGTAAAACATGGCTTCTAGTCATACCCCATTACCACAACAGTTTCCTGAAGCAGCTTATCAAGATTTTAATGCAAAAGTAAAACATGGCTTAGAGTCATACCTACTTACTCACCACAACAGTCTCATTGATCTGAAGCACCTTGTCTAGATTTTAATGCACAAGTAAAACATGGCTTGGAGTTGTACCTACTTACCACAACAGAGTCTCATTGATCTGAAGCACCTTGTCTAGATTTTAATGCACAAGTAAAACATGGCTTGGAGTCATACCCAATTACTCACCACAACAGTTTCCTGAAGCAGCTTGTCTAGATTTTAATGCAATAGTAAAACATGGCTTGGAGTCATACCCAATTACTCACCACAACAGTTTCCTGAAGCAGCTCATCTAGATTTTAATGCAATAGTAAAACATGGCTTGGAGTCATACCCAATTACCACAACAGTTTCCTGAAGCAGCTTGTCTAGATTTTAATGCAATAGTAAAACATGGCTTGGAGTCATACCCAATTACTCACCACAACAGTTTCTTGAAGCAGCTCATCTAGATTTTAATGCAATAGTAAAACATGGATTGGAGACATACCCACTGACCACAACAGTTTCCTGAAGCAGCTCGTCTAGATTTTAATGCAATAGTAAAACATGGCTTGGAGACATACCCACTGACCACAACAGTTTCCTGAAGCAGCTCGTCTAGATTTTAATGCAATAGTAAAACATGGCTTGGAGTCATACCCACTTACCACAACAGAGTCTCATTGATCTGAAGCACCTTATCTAGATTTTAATGCACATGTAAAAATTCCCTTGGTTCCTGTTATCTTGAACATTCATTGTTGGGACCCATGTGTTAGAAATGAGACCATCTTATCAGTTATCTGTAATTGATCCCACTTGAAACTGTGCTGAAAAATGCAATAACCAGCTTAGCTATTAGGTACATAATCAGTCACTTCATTGCATGAGTTGTTTTATGAGGCAAATTTACTTGATGAATCAGGATTGTTTTAAGAAAATTGCTGCTGATCTTAATTGTTTTTTATCTCAGTATTTCACCATTATCAGGAACAGAACAAGAGCATTATGTTGTAAATCATGCAAACAATTTTCTTTGACAATGGTTAAGACCATATTTATTGATATTTTTATTCAACAAATATGCATTTGTGAATCAAAATTATATTTACAATTCACTTCTCCCTTGAACTCTCTCACTTCTCTCTTTTGTATCTGGAGAGAAAAGTTAATTCATCCATTTTTCTGAACCTGGTTTGAGTCCTGCAAAGAAAGAATGATAGTTCATTTGATCTAACAGGTATATGTTAGTTAAATGCACAAAAGTTAGTACCCCACAAAATATAGTGAATTCCTGCATTTTTCAGTACTACTTATTTTGCCAATTTTACCTATATGTTCCTTTGGAGTTAAATGCACAAAAGTTAGTACCCCACAAAATATAGTGAATTCCTGCATTTCAGTACTACTTATTTTGCTAATTTTACCTATATGTTCCAGTGGAGTGAGGTGTTTAGTATGGACATGTTCTACTCCCGTTTCCTGAAGGAGGGAATCATGAATCCTAAAGTGGGCATGGACTACAGGAGGTATATACTACAGCCAGGTGGATCGCTGGTAAGTTATACCCACGCTTTGTTCACATTTTCTTGATCCAGTCACAACTGTGATAGACAATTAGTATGAATCCAAGGGGAGCAGGGTCTTCAGAATTTGTATTCTATGGTCAGATGAATTGCCAGTAAGGCACTAACACAGTTGTTTCCATCACCCATATTAGGGCTAAATAAACTGATGGACCTTTACATAGAACAGATCTACTTGTCCCTCGTGTTGTACCCCCTGTTGGCTCAGGGATGCAGAATATGCCTGACGCACTTTACTGCAAGTCATGAGAGGTGACTAATGGAGACAGGAGCTGCAGTGGCTCAGTGGTGAGTGAGCCAGACTTGCAGACAAAAGGGTGCAGGTTCGAATCTTACTATTGGATCAGCCCATGATGACTACTATAGTGTGTCTTTGGGCAAGGCACTTTATTCTAATTACTAAATAACCTACTTGTGTTGCCGTGTTATAAAACACCTATCCAAACCAAACCCTCGTGTTAGACAAGGTAAATTTTGAATTGGGATAACTGACTTTACCATGGTGCTGCTCCACATTCAATTGAAAAGTTCAGAAAATATGTAATATAATATGCAATTAAATATGTAATATAACATGCAATTAAATATGTAATATAACTGCAATCAAATATGTAATATAACATGCAATTAAAATCTTTATTATCACTACTCTGATGTATGCAACTCTTACAGAAATGTAAGAGAGTCAATACACATAAAAAAAAGTGTATAGCCACAGTGGCTTAATGGTTAACATGCCAGATTCACAATCAATAGGTTGCAGATTTGAATCCTGCCAAGACCAGCCTGGCTTAGCTGCTGTGATGTGCCTCTGGGCTTGGCACACAGTTCCCATTGTTTTGACATTTTAGAGTCTTTCATGTGCTGATGTGCTGTTTAGTACCAATCAACATCAACAATATGAAAAGTATAGCTGAATTGCTTATTTATTTACAAACATGATAAACTTCAATATCAATTGATGAATTCCTACAAATTTACTACAATCTAATTCATACATCCACAATTTATTTCTAATGCTGTACCATTTATTTCAGGATGGTGATGTTATGTTAAGAAACTTCCTTGGGCGCAATCCTCAACAAGATGCATTCCTTATCAGTAAAGGCCTCAAGGTTGATAGCAATTTGTAGAAATACAGACAAACAGTAAAGGCCTCAAGGTTGATAGCAGTTTTTGGAAATACAGAATAACAGTAAAGTCCTCAAGGTTGATAGCAATTTGTAGAAATACAAAATAACAGAGACCACAGAAATCAACTTATTCCATCAGTTTCTCTGAGGCTTTTTATTTATTTTTATTTCACAAAAGTAACAGTCATATTGGATTTTGCACAAATCAAAATTGGCGATGCCAGTATCATGTTTCTTTTCCTGTGATTCTTTCAATGTCAGAGAAACCTTTGAAGCCAATAAAGTAATGAATATAATTCAATACAAAATCATGTTGCTTCTTCATTTGACAAAATCATTTTGGGATAAATACTTGTTTTAGCTGGTGTAAGACCAAATGAAATTTTGGAACTACCTATTTATTATACTCCTGTCTTTTCACTCTGTGGCAATTTTAGCTCAACTGGACATAAGGTCAGGTGAGTTTATGGTATGGTCCTGCATCCATCATCATATTAATATTATTATTATTATTATCCATCATCTGTAAACAATTGCTGTTTTCATATTCTCTACAAAAAAAAACATTTCTACTATATTTGTCAGAGAATATATTGTGCCATGAAGACCTTTAAAGTTTGTACACATGATGCTGATCTGCTATCAAAAATGGCTGCCATTACTAAAAAAAGAAAGAAAAAACATTCAAACAGTGTCTTCTCAAAAACTGCAAAACAGAATTTAACCAGTTTTGACAAAAAAACATTCTGGTATGAAGGCCTTTCGACTTTGTACAAATGATGCCTGATTTGCCATCAGATATGTCCACCATTACTGAAAATAAAAATAAAAAATCTAAATCAACAACTGCTGAATATAATTTTACTACATTTGACAGAAAGTATCCTGTGATGAAGGCCTTTAAAATTTATATGAATTATGCAGATTTGACATTAAATATGGCCATTGTTTCTAAGAATAGAAAAACCTTTACATGACTTCTCAAAGCATAGAAAACCTTTAAACAACTTCTCCTCAAAAACTGCTCAACCGAGTTTTACCAAATTTGACATAAAAGTCTTTCAGGTTTTCACAAATAATGCATATCTGATGTCAAGTATGACCTGTTATTAAGAGTAAAAAAATCTTGAAATTATTTCTCAAAAACTGCTGGATTGAATTTGAATAAATTTGAATGAAAACGACAGGCATGAAGACCTTTAAAATGTGTACAATTGATGCTGATCTGGCATCAAATATGGCAACCATTACTAAAAATAGAAAAAACATTTTAAATGACATCTCACAAACCATTTAACGGAATTTGACAGCATTCTGGCATGAAGACCTTTTGAATTTATATATATGATACCAATCCACTTTTAAAATTTTTACAAATGATGTTGATCCGTTATCAGATATGGCCTCGTTTACTAAAAATAGATAAAGTATTTCACAATTTTTTCTCAGAAACCTGGCAAGAAGGCTTTTAAAGTTAGTACAAATGATGCTGATTTGCCATCAGATTTGGCCACATTAATAAAGATAAACTAGAAAATTTAAAATGACTTCTCAAAAACTGCTCAACAGAATTGAACCAGATTTGACCCAAAGCATTCTGGCATAAAGGCCTATCATTTTTACACCAATGATGCCAATCCATTATTCAATATGGTCATTGTTACTTTTTAATTACTTCTCAAAACATATCAAGAGAAATTGACAAAATGCAACAGAAAGTATCTGGCATAAAATGTTTTTTATGTTTGCACATATGATGATCTGCCATCTAATATGGCTGCCATTACTAAAAAATATGAATGCCAGAAAGCATCATACCAAGCTATATTTCTCAACCAACTGCCCTTACATTTGGATTTTAGGTAGATGTCAGACAGGTGTTAATAATAATGCAACTCTGCTTAGCAATTATGAAATATGTCCAGAAAATCGTTCACGGGTGCTTATTTTGGCAGAACTGATCTTAATTTGTATGTAGGATAGGTTGATCAAGGAAATGGCAATAAGTGAAGATATTTTGAAGAAGGGAATTTTGATAAAAGAAGATCAGTATGTAATCATTTCATAATGGATACCAAACCTAACACATGTGACTTAGTTTATTTAACAACAGAAATGTTGTTGAATCTTATTAATCAGACATACATTTTTTTAAATACCTTAGATTAATTCATATGTTGGACTAATAGACAATTTGAATTACCTGAAATAAAATGTTCTGATCTTTGAATTGAATAAATGCTATACAATAAAAGTTTGAGAAATCTAACATCAGTCACTCAAATGCAATATATCACTTCAAGGATTTGATTAGTCCTGAATAAAGCCTTTCCTATGCTACTTCCAAAACTAAAAACAACCGAAACCTTGAAGAAAAAATTAGGTCCTCAGCAATTCAAGTTCTCAAATGTCCTCTGTAGTTTGATAAAGACTGATAAATGATAGTGACTGCATATTAAAATCCAAGCTAACTTGTTCATGTTTTCAATCCATTCTGAATCTTTATTATGTATCATAATTTACACAAAGGGGTTACACTGCAGCCTAAATTCTGTTCTTGTCATTACACCCATAGGCAGAAAGTTGCTCTTCGGTTTTGCAAAGCAGTTTTAGTAATATCGGGTGCTGGATGGTAGGGCAGTAGAAGGTCCACCATATCACACTTCAAGTATAAAATTCCATTTTGTAGGTTCATGACATTCAATTATTCATTTAATGGGTACACAGAAAGAAAAGGCAGATCTGCCAGGCAAAACTGTAGAGGTCAAAAATCGAAAAAAGAATAATTGTGTTCTCCCTAAATATATGAAGAAATAAACATTCTTCTTTCTGTACAAGAAGAGTGTTATATTCTTCTATCAGCAGAACAGCATCAGTGCAAGAGAGATTTGGGCTGTCAGGTTATTTATACAAACACATGCTCATACACACACACTGAGTTTACACCACATGCATGAATAACACAACTCAAAAGGTACTGATTGTGCAGGGGAGTGAATCCTGAGTAAATATAGTTCTAGTTGACATAAAAACAGACTACACAATATACAGTACTCCCTCATTATATTGCCGTCCATTGGAGTCCTAGAGTATACTGCCTTATAGTGAGATCCCCTTATAATGAAGTACATTATACATATAAATTTACTACTTCACAATGAAATGGGATGAAAGAGCATAAATGCCTTATAACAAACTTATAATTAACAGCCAAAAAGAGTATTTCAAAATTTATACAAATAAGGTCATATTATTAACATCTGTGACATTCTACTCCCTTTGAAGAAAAAACCTCCTGCCATTTCCTGCTACAAACAGGTGCTTAAAAGTAAGATAATACACATGAAAGCATCATAAATGTTAATTCATGTTAAATACCAGCAACCTGAAATTAAATGCTCAAAATTAGATCAATTAAAATAATACAACTGATTTACAAGTAAATAGTTACAAAGCCATTTCCAAATATACAATTACAACTCTGTGATATTTTCCCCCCTTCTTTGGAAACACAAAGTTAACACATGACATTGGCCATTCCCTGTAACAAATGACTGACTTCTGCTATCTAGCAAAAAGTCTGGATAAATTTGGGGGTTTAGGTGGTTGGGGGAGAGAAAGAGTAGTTTTCGAGTATGATGATGAGGGAATTCTTGGGGAAGAAATGTGCACAGGGTATGTGGTGAGGACAACAAACTTGAGTTCTGCTCAAAGGCAGAATTTGTCTCCTGATTGGACGGTAATGAGAGAACAGAATCTGAGGGTTGAACATTATCATTTTTATCAGATTCACAATCATTTTCAAAAGTTGAAAATGAAAGAGAATATATCTTTGAAATGAGTTACTCTACTGCTTACCTAAGGATGAAAAGGGCTTGATGAAATCAGCAAAGACAAGCAGTAGGGGGGATTGCACAGCTTTTGAATGATGCTGTCAAAAGCATTCTGTTGAGCATTCAATGCACACTTTGCTTTGGCTTCCCTAGACTTTTTGGCCGTCTTATTGGTAGTATGCCCTACTAACAAGCCAGTCAGTGGCTTGACAATTTTAAAATAATGTTGGACAAACTACCTGTAGTATCAAGTGAATCCTAGGAAACGACGCATTTCTTTGACATTCTTGGATACATGGAGAGAGAGTTGACATTTTCTCTGGATCTGTATGATTGCTCTCTTGCGAAAACAATATGACCTAGATAAGAAACCTCTGTCATAAAAAATGAAATTTTGAACATTTAAATTTGAGACCATACTGCTTCATTGAATAAAATACACCCTTTAGCATGGTTATGTGTTCATCGAAACTTCTTGAAAAGATGAGAATATCATCAAGGAAAATGAGACAATCTAACTTGCCCATACACCTGTCCATATAGCATTGTAAAGTGGCTGGTACATTGAAAAGCCAAAATGCCGCGCGATTGCATTCATAAAAACAAAGTGAATCCACTGAAAAGGTGGTCTTGTACTTGTCACCTCGGCTATCTCTACCAGCCAGTACCCCGATCTGAGGTCCAAATTTAAGTATTTTGCTCCCAAAGTCACTCCACGCTCTCATAAGATCTGGGTAGCATGTAGGTGTTTTTCATACTACCGTCTTATACCTGTGTATAAAATAATATATGTATCAAGATATTTTAGGTTTATCTGACCATCTGTGTTGTCAGTAACACTCACTAATATCACTGTATTATTTAATATGTATCATGCTATTAAATATTATTTACCATTGTATTAAGTAATATATACCTAAGTATAAAAAATCCATTGTGTGTATATATATATATATATATATATATATATATATATATATATATATATATATATATATATATATATATATATGTGTGTGTGTGTGTATATACCTTGGTATTCAATAATTAATACAACGGTACTATATTCTGTACTAATTGTGTTATACCGCTGTATTAAATAATATATACTGTTGTATTTAATTATATATACCACAGTATTTATTAATACCTATGTATGAATTTTTATATTTGTATAATACATCGGTATTAAATAATAAAATTAATTATTATGTAATAAATAATACAAACCATCATGTCAGACATATTTGTTAACCTTTAATTTTCCTTGGTTAACTAGACTTCTGCCGATCTCAAACAAACAAAATTAACCTAATATGAATTTAAAAGAAAGAAAAAAAAGGAACGAAATGCAACCAAAAATGAACGAACTCGAAGGGAAATAAATTATTTTTGTTGACTGAACATGGACATTCTAATGTAATCTAACACTATTTTGTGAATGAACATGGACATTCTAACATAATCTAACACTATTTTGTAAATGAACATGGATATTCTAATGTAATCTAACACTATTGTGTGAATGAATACTTTTTGTGAGTGTTATTATGAGGTATCAAAAGAGAGGAAACTATTAGGGTATTTAGTTGACTATACAATATGTTTTTTACTTAACCATGCAAAAAGGTTTTATAGATGAAGTTCCGATTAATTTTCTGGGTTTTTTTTCACATTTCGACAGCCTAGCAAAGGATGCTGGTCGATCACGGTTTCTTGCTCTTGGGTGTTTAACAAGGATCAAAAGTACAAATTTATTGCTTAATCACTTTAAACTTTATTTCAAGATTGTAAATGAACTAGAAATAAAGACAGAAAGAAAAAGAAAATTATGAGAGGAGGTATGGTAAAGTTTGAACTCCCTTATTTAAATTACATTTAGCAATTAACTCCGTAATTTTCAGCTATTGAAAGTATCAATTATGTAGTAACACTAAACATTTCCAATATTGTTTTTAGTTAATTTTTTATTCCTTTTCACTCTTCATGTTAAGTTTCGTTATTTTTTATATTTTTATTTTCATTAGTTCTTGCTCAATTTTTTTTTTTACATCATTTTCGGAATTTTGGCACCGCTTGTAAAGTATGGTAACTATAGTTGCTAGTTAATATTATAAAATTAGCTGTTAAATGATGATTATTATAACTAATGCAAACGAAACAAGCAAGGTGTTTTACTTACAAGAAACTACGTGTACTTTATATGCCGTTTTCCGATACACAGATTGGATGAAATGGCTGGAAATGTTAAAAATGAATATGTATCAAGCGCTAATTTTTGCCCCATCAGATTGAAATTTTTAAGTTGCATTTAATTTGTGGGTAATTTTCGGCAGGGACCCACGTGACGATTTTGTAGCAGCATCATTTGGTTACATGTTACTAACACGGTATAAATTATTGTATACAGTGGTATATATGTACATGTTGTATAATACCATGGTATAAATTATTGTAAACCGTGGTATATATGTACATGTTGTATAATACCACAGTATAAATTATTGTATACCGTGGTATATATGTACATGTATAATACCATGGTATAAAGTAAAATAACCATGATATAAAGTAATAATCGAGGCATAAATACATAGAATTTACATGATTGGACTTACCACTTAATACCATGGTATGTATAATTAAAACTACGGTGTATATAATTACAGCGGCATACATGATTTAATACCGTGATATATATTATTATATACCACGGTATGTAATAATTAATACAGCGGTATGAACTAATATATACTTCAGTACATAATCCCGTATTCTGATATGGATGGACTGACAGAGTTCCGTCAACTAAGCTTCGAAGAGCCATGCTCCATGCTTGTGGTGTGTCACTGTAGACAGCCTGTGGAGACATTGCTCTGCAAAGACAAATAACATTAGTACCCATAACAACAGCGACAGATTTATTATAGTCTGTCATGAGAACAACCAGAACAGGCACACAAACTTAGTCATTCCCCCATAAAGGGAATGGAAATATCAGCTTGAATGTAATCAAGGTATTGTAGCTGATTTCCGTCAGAACCGTAGACAGACCAATTCAGACCCACCAAGAAGGGGCGGGGGGCAATTGCCCAGGGGCCCAGCAATTTCTAGGGGCCCGCCGTCAACTAAGTTATAACAAATAAATTAATGTTTGCAGTAAATATCTAAATTTGTTCTTTGCAAGAGTCTAAGTAATGGTAGATTACTACAATATTTTACATGCAAAACTCTACACAGGTTTTTATATTAAAAAAATTAAACTAGTTTTGGGGCCCATGACTGCTCTGCCCAGGGGCCCGGAATTTCTGTCGGCAGGCCTGGACCAATTGAAATCTGAAATGTTGTGCAAAGTAGACCTTTCTGGTAACTGATTGCAAATTCCTGATAATTGGTGGCAACCATTGATCCACTATCAAAAAGGGCTGTGGTTTTTAACTCGCTGGTCTTCGTTGGTACCACTTATCAACCTACTTAAAATGTCTGATGGCTTGTCAAGGGTTGGGCATGTATTGAAGAGGCACTTTTGAATGGAGGGGGAGGGCCTACCTGGTATCATTCAATTACACAACTAACATGATCTAGTTACGTGGTGACCTCAAATTATTGAAGTTAGAAAATATTTCCTTCATTTTACTCTTTTGTGCTACAGGACCTCAAATTGGTGCTTTCTATTTTATTTTATTATTTTTTTAGGTGGGGGTGGGGGGTGGGATAGGCACCCTGCTATGTCAGTGGATAATGAATTTTTTAATGTGAGGTGTAGAAATGCACTTTCAGTATTATGTTGATATCAGGTAAAAAGGCACTTTCAGTATTATGTTGTAAAAAGGCACTTTCAGTATTATGTTGACATCAAGTAAAAAGGCACTTTCAGTATTATGTTGTAAAAAGGCACTTTCAGTATTATGTTGACATCAAGTAAAAAGGCACTTTAAGTATTATGTTGTAAAAAGGCACTTTCAGTATTATGTTGAACAAAGGCACTTTCAGTATTATGTTGACATCAAGTAAAACGGTCCTTTCAGTATTATGTTGACATCAGGTTAAAAGGCACTTTCAGTATTATGTTGTAAAAGCACTTTCAGTATTATGTTGACATCAAGTAAAAAGACACTTTCAGTATTATGCTGTAAAAAGGCACTTTCAGTATTATGTTGTAAAAGCACTTTCAGTATTATGTTGACATCAAGTAAAAAGACACTTTCAGTATTATGTTGTAAAAAGGCACTTTCAGTATTATGTTGTACAAAGGCACTTTCAGTATTATGTTGACATCAAGTAAAAAGGCACTTTCAGTATTATGTTGACATCAAGTAAAAAGGCACTTTCAGTGTTATGTTGACATGTTGACATCAAGTTAAAAGCCACTTTCTTTATTATGTTGACATCAAGTAAAAAGGCACTTTCAGTATTATGTTGACATAAGTAAAAAGGCACTTTCAGTGTTATGTTGACATGTTGACATCAAGTTAAAAGGCACTTTCAGTATTATGTTGACATGTTGACATCAAGTAAAAAGGCACTTTCAGTATTATGTTGACATCAAGTAAAAGGGCACTTTCAGTATTATGTGGACATCAAGTAAAAAGGCACTTTCAGTATTATGTTGACACGACGACATCAAGTAAAAAGGCACTTTCAGTATTATGTTGACATAAAGTTTTGACGGAAGTTCATTTCGAGAAGTCGCGATTGTTTGAAAGTACTGTACAATATTGTTTTCTTCTGCCATTTTATGTGTTTCAGTTATATGCAATCAGCTGTATAATAATATTTATTTTATTAATTTGTTAACTTAAAATTTTTTTTATGTGATATCATACATTGATTTGAATTAGTTGCATGGGACTTGTAAAGGTCTGAATTCAGGTAGCAGATCTTCATATATAGCATTTTATAAAACTCGGAAGAGTATATTTCTTGTACACATCTTTTATTAGTAAAACTTTTAAACAAGAAGGCCACAGCCTGCCTGTTGAGCCAACGGTTAAAGCATTGCTGTAAAATGTGTGACCTGGACCCCCCCCCCCCCCAATCAAAAAGGGGAAGCTAGCATGTCGCATAATGACTTGTCTTGACTCCAAGGTCAAAGTGACAACCGTGCATATCACCGAATTGGCTCAGCTTTTTTCATAATGATTCATTCAATGCATGAACAAAATCCATCAAGGGGTTTACAACATATAAAGAAATGAAGAAACTATAATCAACACCTTAGCACAAAGTTTCATTAATTGTGACCTGTGATTATTTTTGTGTGTATTTTGCATCACACGCAATAATCTTTGTTTGTGTTGGGCTGAGTCCTCTGTGAAGTGTTTTTACATACAAGGTTTTTTGGTTTTCGTTGATTCATTTAATATTCCTTCGCTGTATAGAGGAAACCAGAGTAAAAAATTAATTCGTTGTGAAGAGAAACCAGAGTCAATATGTGATTATTTGTGCGTGTCCTTTGCAATAATCTTTGGTTTGGTTGGGCTGAGCCCTCTTTAAAGTATTTTGCCGACAAGGCTTCTTGGTTTTCGTTGACTCGTGGAATAGTCCTTCGCATATGGAGTAAAAGGCGAAAGATTAATTCGTTGTGAAGAGAAACCAGAGTCATTACGTGGTTATTGGTGTGCATCTTTTCAGATACACAATCAACGCCTTGTTTTGGATGGGCAGAGCCCGGTGTACATTCTGAAGTTTTTTAATTTTCCCCAAGTCCCCAACACCCAAGTCCACCTTACTTACTGAGATGGACCCAGATATTAAGAATTCTGAGAGGCCTTCAGACGAGCCTCATCAGGAAGCGGTTC
Source organism: Margaritifera margaritifera (assembly GCA_029931535.1). NCBI lineage: Eukaryota > Metazoa > Mollusca > Bivalvia > Unionida > Margaritiferidae > Margaritifera > Margaritifera margaritifera. The sequence goes on from JAQPZY010001338.1 coordinate 174,452, forward strand.
CGTAAAGTGGACAGCCTCTTGACAAAACTTGTTGTATTTTCAGTATGTGGTTTATCTGTGGTCAGATCCCAGTCCTTCCCAGCATATATGGCTGGTTAGAGCATTGGAAATGTCCACTCATAAAGTTATAAATGCCAAAAGGTTGAGAGAAAAAAAATCTTCTATTTTTCTGGTCCCTTGTATTTCGATGTTTGTTATGTTTCGTATTCTTGTTCTGGGACGGGTCCTATATAGATCAAATTTTCAGTTTTTGTGTGCTCACAAAATACGATCACAATGTGACATTTTCAATGCATAAGTATCTATTGAAATGCATGTTTAGAAATGGGGAGAAGAAAACGGCAAGTGAGTTCTAATTGATGAATATAAAAGTATGAACGTCAATCAGATATATAAAACCAGATACAGCAATTTATAAGGCAGTTTCACCATAATTAAATGTACCTAGTAACTTTTTTGCCTCCGTAAAAACAAACAGGAAGAAATGAAAAGATGAAAAACATCGGATAATGACCAGTTACAAAATCGTCTCTTCTTGAATTGTAATGTAACGGGAAGTAACTTTGGTGTGTCCTCTTAAATTTTATTCCCGATAAAATAAAGTTGCTTCCCTTGGACAAGTCGAAGTTATCAAGCAATCGCTAGGACTCCCACAATTGTCTACTCTACCTAGTTAAGTGCGCGCTGGATAAGACATAAGCGTACTGATTACATTGGGAAAATGAATCTGGTCTGTTCTTGCCAACAGTTTTTGTCCAATACAAAATTATCCTTTTTAAGGCTGCATGTTTTTCAAATGTCTGTCGATTAATAAAACTTCCTTTCCATAAGTAAATTCTCCAAGTTTATAGTTGTTAAAAATGTCTCCAAGTTTAGAATTGTTAAAAATAATAGATCTGATAATTATGACGCATATGAGTGGTTAGCGTGCCGGACTCCCGACCGAAAGGGTGCTGATTCAAATCCTACCATCGGACCAGCTTGGATCAGCTACCGTGGTGTGTCCTTGTGCAAGACACTTTACTCCAATTGTCTCGGCATTAAATAACCTACTTGTGTAAAGCACCAATTCAAAAAACTTATTGAGATAACGTTTTCTCACATGCCTATATGTGTATGGTCGTGTTTTCCAGTGTATAACACCGATGGAGAATATCTATATTTTTGGTCACATGACTTAATATATAATTTCAGTATATATCTAATGTATCTGCGTTGTAACATCGTTTCCAAGTTTACACAGAATTTTATGTGTAAACCAAATATTATATACTTCGGCTAAATATGACAATATTTTTAATGTAAATCATTTTGACCTTTTTATGCTTTAGCTATACCGGCTGGGTGCCATTTTGTGTATACACTTTATAGCTAGGAATGTGAGAAGAAGAAAAAAAAATCCTTCATTATGCATTGGTGTTGGATTGGAAAATTCCGCCCTCGGGATCAGAATTTTCCTTTCCTGCACCGATGCAAATGAAGGATTCCATTCCCAATGATATTAAACAAAAACCAACACTCACTTCTTTTAAGAACGCGCTTCACGCATTTTTTCTTTTTGATAAATTGAGATACCTAACTTGGATACCACCACTCCTTTCCCATCTCCCAAACCCACAGGTATATCTTGTGTTTGTTTTACTCTAATGTGTGTGTGGGGGGGGGGGGGGGGGGGGGGTCCTGTGGACATCTCAAATGTTCCATATAGTTCCAGGTCTCTCAGATGCTCCCATTTTCTCTCCTTGGCGATCGGCTTGTATGTTTGGTTGCCATGAAGTACATTTGTATATTTTATGATTACAAGTGTGTCACACACTGTAGTAAGTAAGAGCTTTATTTGTAACATATACGTTGCAATTATAGTTTTAATATTCTATTATTTGAGGACTACATGTAAGATTGATTGATTCTGAACAAAATGTAATATCTTCAGAAAAAAAAGTTATTATTATTATTATTATTATTATTATCTTTCATCACATGACTGTTGTCTTACATCACACGACGTCAAAATAATGTTTTGACTGGCGCATAGACACTTTGACTTGTTTGCAAGACGTCATCATATACATGACGTTACGATTGTCTGTTATTAATGTATCGCTTTAATTTCAGCAGTTATCTAATATTTCTGCGTCTTAACCTCATTTCTGTGTGTACCAGTGGTGTACTGGCCATTGGGCATACCGGGACAAATCCCGGTGGGCCGCCGCAAAAAATCAGTTTTTACCTGTGTTTTACTGGTGTGAGCAAAACACCGGGCTTGTCCCGGCAGATCGCCGCATCGGTGGGCCGTCAACAAAATCCGTTTTTACCGGTGTTTTACTGGTGTGAGCAAAAGCCCGGGCCTGTCCCGGCAGATAAGTCCAGGGCCGAGTTGCTTACCCAGTACACCCCTGGTGTGTACACTGATTCGTTTGTAAACAAAACAGTTTACGCTCTCTCTCTAAATATGGAAACATTTTAAATTTATATTTTTTCCTTTTTATGCTTTATATATACCAGCTGGGCACCATTTTGTTTATAACCTCCACTTTGTAAGGAATGTGGGAAAATTAATCCTTCATTATGCATTGGTGTTGGGTTGAAAATTCCACCCGAGGGTCAGAATTTTGCGTCAGTCATGTCGGGTTGAATTTTCCTATCCTACAACGATGCTTATAAAGGATTATATGTTTCTTCGATAATGATGATGTAATTGAACTAGAGAGGTAACTTGTAACTCAAAAATAACTTTTATTATAATGCTAATATAGGTAAAATACAAATGAAGGCATATATACAAAAATTATAAGATGAGACAATTTCTTTCTCAATCTTTTGTTTTGAACTAAAATATTGTTTGATTTGCACCCAGAAATGAATTATGTTAAGCGCAGAAGCAAAACACGAAACCGTTTTCTTATATATATGAGAGAGAGAGAGAGAGAGAGAGAGAGAGAGAGAGAGAGAGAGAGAGAGAGAGAGAGAGAGAGCTTTGTTGGTTCCAACGGCACTTTTAACATATTATTAGCTATATGATCTCGTGGAAATGGGAGTCAAGTGCTTTTTCCAAGGACACACCAAGGCAGCCGACTCGGGCTGGCCTGGGTGGGTATCGAACAAGTCTGACGCTCTACCAACTGAACAGAGAGAGACAGAGAGGATAGTTATCTTTCACCTCCGTAGCGGTGAACCTCGCGAAATATTTAAGTTAATTTTCAATTCTTGATGTTATGAAATTCATGTAGTTTATTCCTTCAGTCTACTTTTATTTATGTATTAGCCGTGGATAGTAAAACACTGCATTTATCTTTAACCTGACTGCCAATCTGACCAATATCAGATCTCCACAGTTATACGTGAAGATCTGACGGACACCAATAAGAGGTCATGTTCTGTTCACCTTGTTGTTCACCAATCAAATCACAGCTTTCAAATTTTTGAAAGTGACACACGTCATTCGGAACATATCGTTATTAACGATAACTCTCCCTAACACGAATTTGCAACGCTTTATCTGATAGGCTACTGAAAATAGGCGGGCTGAGAATTCCAAATGTCACCAAAACATGAACTTTTATCAGTGTCTGTCAGATCTCCGCATAGGACTGTGGAGATCTGATTTTAATCAGATTGCCTGGCTGCAATTAACACATGCAATAGTTACAACACATTAAATGCCTAAGTTTACATTTAAAGTTTGTTTCGAATACAAAAGCAACATAAGTATAATTTGAATTAAAATAACATTCATCCATTTCCAGAATTGAGGTCTTTAAATAACAGCTGTTTCTGACTTGACGCTATCAGGAATTAACTACTCTGTGTGTACCTTCGTTGTTCGACTGACGTTTGTAGTGTTCGACTGACGTTTGTAGCAGGAGTTGTCAGTAAATTTGACGATTCGTGTTTTAAACACTGCTTCTATGTATATTACAAATGAAATCCGTCATCTTGCTGAGGAAGAGAACGAAATAAATACAATAGCAGTGGCGGATCCAGAAACATCATCTGTGCGTGTGTGTGTGTGTGTGTGCGTGTGTGCGTGTGTGTGTGCGTGTGTGTGTGTGTGTGTGTGTGTGTAGGTTGTAGGTGCGTAAACAAGAAGGCATTTTAAGCGTTTCCAGGGCATCTAACTGTAAAGAAAACTTACCCTAGGAAACATTCCGGTTCTTTCGCACTCAGATACACCCCTGGATAGTATTTTCGGAGATGAATATGTCTATCCCATACCTAACGTACTATAATGCTGCTATGATTGGTCAACTTACATATACCCTAACCAGGAGAAGTATTTATACTGAATTTCGATTGATACATGAAGACCTAATTCAGATTTTAATAGTCCAAAAATACCGTCAGGACCTGTACAATTCACGTCGAAATGGTGGGATTTAGTAATATACGGTAGTCAAGCCGCAGACCCCACACACAGTTGTTGGACTTGTTATTTCGCTACTTTGCGTATTTTATGCCCCAAGTGGCTACACCGTGTGTTGTACACTATGAAGGTCAACAGATTCCAGTTTGACATTTATTGGTCTCGAGGAGAACTGAGAAAGAAAGCCCGTTCATTAGTTTTACCATCTCTCACTACATAAACGTTAACCCAGATGAAGAACTACCGCGCGAGCCGACCAGTAATATTCTACTGTAAAAATCATAATCAATTACAAACGACATTGGTGATAGAATGCATGTCAAATGTCAACCATTATCGATTTTTAATAATGAAACTCTGGGTGTGAATATTCTTTTGAAACTTCAGGCATGGGTTTTCAAATAATTGGTATGGTAGTCCAGAATGGATTTAAACTTGCACTCGCGAACCATGACCACCTCGAAAGAACGACACTGATTCACGATTTTACCGCGGTTTATGATAGATACCAACATCGTTCGGGCCCGAAACGAAAATGCAACGCAGACGTGTTTAGCCTCCATGTTTGCAATCTGGAGAGAGAGAGAGAGAGAGAGAGAGAGAGAGAGAGAGAGAGAGAGAGAGAGAGAGAGAGAGAGGTGGGGTGGGTGGGAGTTTCGATGATCGACAGAGGGGCTGTTCACAGGAGGTCCAATTTAAGCAATAGTTTCTTATGATGAGTGAAATATCATTGGGTATTGGGCAGTCCATTGGGCAGTCCGTATTATTGGGTATGTACTCTCCTCAGGCCGGAGCCTGGACCAAGATATCAACCTCACGGCCCAATGATACTGCCCTCTTCATAAGTAGCTATCGCTTTGTTTTGTTTGTTGTTGCATTTAACGATCTTTATCACTCTCTTAGGCCTAAGTCCTGCAATGTCTTGAGTGCATGGTGTGACGTCATCCGCTAATATGGACTGTTCTAGACCGTAGAATAGTTAAAGGGACTTTACGTATTTGTAATTAATTTTGACATGTAAAATTCGATTTAAAAATGTGCTAGTCTTACATAGGTCCAATAAAGTTTTGAACTTTCTGTAAATTACACAATTGTAAAGTGTGTTGTGTATCATAGCAAGTATATGGTATTGGGAAGAAAAAGAAATCTACTCGTCCAGACCAAAAATGTAACCTGCATTTGCCTCGATTTAAGACGAATATAAATGCTGATGCATGCGTATTAGCTCCGGGGTCACTCAGAAAGAAATGAATTGGACTGATGTAGCGCGTACATCATTGGGAACAATTCGGTTGAGTATTTACCTGGATAGTTTACACAATCTGTGGATTATCTTCACAATCAGGTAGGGGAATTGTACATGATCGTGGTGATTATGTTTTGTACACCTGTTGTTCAATATTAATTGAAAATTATGTTTGTTTGTTTGTTTTGTTGAACACATTATTATCAGTATCATGCCGAGGAAATGGCAGCTAAGTGCCTTTCCCAAGGACACACCGAGGCAGCCGACCCGGACTGGTCTGGGCGGGAGTCGAACCAATGGAGCTACTGCGGCTTCTTCCGTTAAAATTAAGAATGAATAAAGTTTATTGAATCAAGCCAATTGGTTGATGTTGTGGGTTTAACGTCATTTTTCAGCATATGATAGGCTATACATGGCGGCCAGTATAACTGGTGGCGGAAAACCCCGGGAAGAACCACCGACCCACGGGAAGCTACTGGCGAGCTTTCTCACACACCCACGTTGGCCGAGCCCATCAAGCCAATTGGCCATGGCAAGTACATAATAGATATTATAATAATATACACAGTATTTGATGATGGCGCAGAAATCTAGAAACTGGGTGAAATGCATATACATGTACATAGTTACATATCTACATTTTGCATTATTCAATAGCGAGAGGATTTTATCTAACGCGCATTTTTTTAAAAAAAAAATTTTTATTGTGCATACCGTAAGTCATTATTAATAATAGTCTCTTCCGGGTAATACAATCTGGTTTATTTATTTCTTTCCGATTACAGTACGCACCAATATTTACATTCGGTCTAAGTCGGATAAAAATACTTTAAATTTTTTATATCTTCTTAACACTAAAACTTTGCTATAATTCACTTTTCAAATGTATAATTAACACAAACCTCATAGCTTTTTATTACGTACAACAGTATGTTGTTTTATATCGATTTTTCTACGTGAAAATTCAACAAAAATACGTTGATAGTCCCTTTAACTTCATGCGATCAACTTTCAACCAATAAGATGAAGTTTTATGTTTGTGATATGCAGTAAATACGGCCAACAAACTCGCTTTCACCTCTATGGTCCCAGGTTCGATCCCCAAGACTGGCATGTACAAGATTTTGTTATATCCCTCAGAGAGTTGGTGATTATCTCCGGATTTTCCGTTTTCTTCACCTCTCAAACCAATTCACGTTGCCATCTGTGCCGTCGAGAGTATGAATAACTACTAGAATCAATATTAAATGGACATGAAATACCGGTTAAAAAAAAAATAAAGGTTGATTGTTATTTCTATTTTGCTTTAATTTATATCTCCTCTATTATTATTATTATTATTATTATTATCTCGATGTCGCAGTTAATACCGCGCAGCAACTCAACTACTGTAAACCCTACTAGAGCACGGTTTTGCAGCGACTCGCATATGAACAGAATATATTGAGGCTTGGGCTGGATTTATGTAAGAGAACTGAAGTCTGGACTTGGGCTGGATTTATGTATTAGAACTGATATCTGGACTTAAACTTACGGAATCAAACGATGTGACTGCGTTACAGATTGGATGAAACTGAAGTCTGACTCAGGTTCAACCAATCATATAGTTTAAGTTTAGACTTAAAGTTAAGATATACTGGTGAAATTTGGGCCTGGATAGAACTCGCTTTATAATTTGCCATTCTTGGTTAGATCTCCGGCTTCGTCGCATGTTAGGGTCAGTTGTGGCCATGAACAGAAAGTGATTTTCCGGTTCTCTTTTTCGCCCCCTCGAAAGCCGTCTCACACCATTATCTAAACAGTCCCGAATATTTACTATATACTATATTTGTAGACATTATCCCACAAGTAATCGTTTTACCCTGTCAGTTAAACTCGTTTACTACATCCTTATATCATTAGCTATATATATATATATATATATATATATATATATATATATATATATATATATATATATATATATATATATATATATATATATATATGTATATATATATATATATATATATATGTGTGTGTGTGTGTGTGTGTGTGTGTATATATATATATATATATATATATATATATATATATATATATATATATATATATATATATATATATATATGCTTGTGATTAAAACTGATGCACATCGTATTGACATTTATTTTAACCCTCGTATATAAATCCTCTAAATATATCAGCGGGGGAGTTTAATTTCCATCCAACGAAACAATCAACAAGATATCGAATTTAACGGATCATTTTTGTGTTGGCCATCTGAGCAGACTATGAAAAGTTAAGAAGTTGTCATGTTTGCGACCATTCAGTTTTGTGCCCGCATATGTGTAATATGTGTATAAACCAGAGGTGGGGTGGTGGTGGTGAGAGGGGCGTGCGTGGCGTGTATATCTGTGTGATAGTGAGAAAGAAAGACATGAAGGGGTGTGTGCGTGTGTGTGTATGTCATACAGAGAGAGAGAGAGAGAGAGAGAGAGAGAGAGAGGTGGGGTGGCACTTGATCCCCTAACAGGCATTATTTTAGCGATTGATGTACTTCATCCCATTAACAAGCTCAAGAGGCGCTTAGAATTGAAGTTTTCGTTCACTGAAGCTGAAATTCACAAGCATTACGACATCAAAGTAAAACAGCTGTTATGGCTAAATTGGCAAGATCTACACCATTCATCGAAGCCGAGTCACGGTGATGTGGCCTGGTTTATCAACCATTTTCTTCATGTTGTAAATAAATTTTCAGCAACCAAAATTTCCTACCATTATCCCTTGTCTTTTTGAAATCGCTAAAATGTATGAGTTTCTAGCCTTCGAAAATTGTGCAGTTCAATGGCATGGCTTTATCAAGCAGGCGACATAAAAAAAAAAGAAAAAAAGAAATAGCATTAACATAACAACAACGAGCTGTTATATCAGCTAAAGGCATTCGGAATAAAACTTATAAAAACAAAGGAACAAATTAAGGAACGATAAAAGATTTTTTTTTTAAATGTTAATTTAAAAAAGCAACTAAGAATCTCAAAAATGGCATTCAAATATTGTTCTTCATACAATAATATTTTACTAATATTTTATTTTGTTTTCACACTGCACAAAGTTTGTGGTTCCAGAACCTATAGGTTACATGCAGCTAGTTAAGCTTGTAATTTGTTTTACGGCGTTCAGGAAGAAACTGCAAGTGTCCATGTGTTCAGGGAGAAAATTCCAAAAACATTTGGATTTTACATTTTGCCTTAATGAGCGTTTAAATTTTATGATTTTGCTAATTTAGTTCTTTTCGCTCGGGAAATCATACAATGCAGATAGTATGACTTAGGCACAACGACATACGGAGGAGACGGACAGTATTTATGTGACCCCAGGTTCAACGAGTACTTCCAAAACTATTGCTACAATCAGCTATTCCCGCCCGAGAAGATTGCGCCAACCTGGCATTTTATGTATCTAGGTACAAGAACTCAACCTTATCGGAAATCTTCTTATTTCAGGTTTAATTGGAAAACCTGGTTCGAATTTCGCTATTTCGATCGAGTGGAACTAAGCAGACGAGATAGTCGTCACCTGAGTCACGTGATCACTATGCGGTAGGTCTTGCCATGTATTTACAACGTATAACAAGTGCAATATTAAAAGATACCTTCAACATAATTGTCTCTTTTTTTGTTACTATCCGCCCAACCATCAGTTCTTAACGAAACAAGCTTGAATGCAAGTCCATTTGAAATGAGGTTTGAGCTCTAGAGGTATTAAATTCTTAACCAAATGTTTTATGTTGCGATTCAATTCATAATAGTTCCTTTGGGTTCTTGGAGGAAAGTCATCTACACTTTTCAAAGGAATTTCATGCATGAAAATGATTTAGTACTATTAAATGTAAACATAGTTAAGTCTCTCATTGGATTAAAGATTTCATTTTTATTTGTATCTTCCTGTTCACTTCTGAACTCAAGTTTTCTGAGGGAAAGTTGCACAGGTGCATCTCTTCAAATTGTACTGATTAAGTGAATAAACATATGTCATAATCATGACCATTAAGTCTTAAAACAATAAGATTGCGTTTATCTTTGGCTTGCAAGTTAGTTCGTTTAAAATACCATTTATCATACAGGTCTGACAGCTTTAACAAAATATATTTTCGGATCTACCCTAAGTGCCTGTGTGCAAATTACTTTTCCACAATGATGCACTTTTCTTAAAATTGTGAATGGAATGTTTAAATTTCTTGTGTAAAGAAAACAAATACAAACAAACATAATTTTGACAACCATTTCCCTTCCAACAAATAGTAATTCTTCGGGTGAAAAAGTCAGATATATATATATATTTCCTTACTTTAAATTATTCAATCGGGAAAATTAGAAATTGTACTGCATCTTGTTTTAAATGTTAATGCAATATCATATCCTTGGACTACCGATGAATTACTAGTGTTCAGGACTATGTTAAATTGGTCCATAGGTTTAACATGGGAATGGGTTTATAGGGACAAAATGGATTTATAGGGACAAAATGGATTTATAGGGACAAAATGGGTTTATAGGGACAAATGGGTTTATAGGGACAAAATGGGTTTATAGGGACAAAATGGGTTTATAGGGACAAAATGGATTTATAGGGACAAAATGGATTTATAGGGACAAAATGGGTTTATAGGGACAAAATGGATTTATAGGGACAAAATGGATTTATAGGGACAAAATGGATTTATAGGGACAGATGGGTTTATAGGGACAAAATGGATTTATAGGGACAAAATGGATTTATAGGGACAAAATGGGTTTATAGGGACAAAATGGATTTATAGGGACAAAATGGATTTATAGGGACAAATGGGTTTATAGGGACAAAATGGATTTATAGGGACAAAATGGATTTATAGGGACAAATGGGTTTATAGGGACAAAATGGATTTATAGGGACAAAATGGATTTATAGGGACAAAATGGTGGATTTATAGGGACAAAATGGATTTATAGGGACAAAATGGGTTTATAGGGACAAAATGGATTTATAGGGACAAAATGGGTTTATAGAGACAAAATGGATTTATAGGGACAAACGGGTTTATAGGGACAAAAGGATTTATAGGGACAAAATGGATTTATAGGGACAAATGGGTTTATAGGGACAAAATGGATTTATAGGGACAAAATGGATTTATAGGGACAAATGGGTTTATAGGGACAAAAGGATTTATAGGGACAAAATGGATTTATAGGGACAAATGGGTTTATAGAGACAAAAGGATTTATAGGGACAAATGTGTTTATAGGGACAAAATGGATTTATAGGGACAAATGGGTTTATAGGGACAAATGGGACAAATGGATTTATAGGGACAAAAAGGATTTATAGGGACAAATGGGTTTATAGGGACAAAAGGGTTTATAGGGTCAAACGGGAATGTATGGTTACACATACACATAGACAAACAAACATACATATAAAAATGCAAATACAAGTTGTCTCACAATCATTGAGTAGTATATCTCTTTTCTAAGAGATGTGGGTGGCCCTAAAAAGTACCATTGCTATTTTATTCTTCTTCTGCTTCTTCTCCCTGACCACCATTTCTTCCACGATATCTTCAAGGAGACTATTAGGTTGAATTTAGATTCTTCCTTCTCCTCATCAGGAATCCAGTCTGGATGGCCTAATCTTCTAAATTTTTCCTGGACCTTTATCCAGTGGCTATTGAGGCGTTGAAAGTCCCTTTATTTCTTATGGCGCTTTTTTCTCTCCTTGCCCAGGTAGCTTTAATTTTCACCACTTCCTCCTCCGTGACTTTTCTTACAAGAGCCTTTGCTGTTGTAAGGCTGTCGCTTCCCTTCTAAAACAACTTATGGATGGGTAACACCATAAAGCCTCTATCTGTTCTAGGATATACTTCACCACCTCCATCAAATCCTCTGCTTCCTTCAGCTTCTCCACTCTACATCTGTTGAGTTGACGCCCAGGTCACCTTGATGTTTATCACTTCCTTCTTCATCACTTCTTTTACAAGACCGTTTGCTGTTTTAAGAGCTGCCACTTCCCTTCTAACACGGTGTAGGGTATTCGGGTAACGCCAATAAGCCTCTATCTGTTCTACCTCACTCCACCTCCTCCATCAATTCCACTGCTTCCTTTAAATTCCCTACTTTGCAATGATGGGTGCTTGGCATCCTTTTATTTTAACTTGACTATGAATGGTATTGTTTGTTTTGTTGAATTAGAGACGTATTCGGCCATGTACGTCTATATACCCCCAGTGCGCGCATTTCTGGGGGGTTAGTGTAGATTAATTTGTGCAATGCACATTATTTAATTATTCGTCAAGTGGGTCCGCAGCCCGGATTTCCGGGCCTCAAACCCACTTGACGAATAACTGTGTGCAATGCACGCTATTTACACACCACTCCCATCGCTGCATGGTTTTCCCACTAAGGGGGTTCATTGAACGCGCGATATGAGAGGGTGTGTACAGTTAGTTATACTTGTACATAGGACTGGAACCACAATGTTTACAGGTTTGGGCACCCGCTATACGCCTCCCCAAGGGCTCGGATGTTTTCAGCTGCCTTGGAGAAGCCGGATTTCTGTGTCTTATTTAGAAACCCGTCACATCTTAATCTCACGGAGCATGCGGAGACCGTCCGAAAGTCTTCTATATGCTGTTTCGCTGCTTCCCTGTCTTCCAACAGCTCACCCAGTCCCATTTCCATGGCTTGGTCGTCGAGGTATGCCGACACCTGTTGTTTGGGCAATGACATCTGAGGTTGTTTCTGCTGAGTAGTTTTTACCATCGCTCTCGTTTCCGGCTGCATTGGCGGTCGTCGCTGTTTTTTCGTCGCCGGCTGCGTCGCTGCTGTCGTCTGGGCTTTTCTCCTCTTGGCCTCTAGTTCCCTTGTTACTTCTTGTGTCTCTTGCTTTCTTTTTTCTTCTTCCTTTCTCTCCTCCTCCCTTCCCTGCCTAGCCCATGTTGAACTGGTGTCGATGTTTTTGGCAGTGGAGATTGCGTCCTAGCCTCGGGCAATTTTGAGGATAGGAGTGGCATAGTTATTGGAGGTGGAGGTACTGCTGGCCTGGGTTCCACGGGGGTGACGCCAGGTATCGGCTGAGTCTGCGCTAATCGCTGCTTTTGTTGATCCTGCGATTTTCTTCCATGTCCCGGTCTTCTTGGGGGGGGGGGGACTACTTCTACTGTTTCTATTGTCGTTGGAATCCTACTCCCATATCAGCAGAAGAGTGGTTCTTCTTGCCTGAGCCCGTAGGCTCCACCCTGATGCAATCCTAATACCTAAGCCCTGGATTGCATGCAAGGCGAGGGGCGGTATCATCGCTTCCATCTCTAGTCCAAATACTTCTATGTGTTGCTTGCTGCTCTGCTGACTGAAGACTATGGTACGACTATTGTTTTGTTGTTTTGCTGGATTAGAGACGTGTTCGGCCATTCGGACATGTACGTATATGTATCCTCAGAGCGTGCACTGAGCGCATTTCCGGGGGGTTGGGTAATACACACCACTCCTTCGCTATATGGTTTCCCCACTAATGGGGTTCATTTAAGGCGCGATATGGGAGGGTGTGTAAATTTACTTCTACTTGTACACAGGATTAGAGACACAATGTTTACAGGTTGCATGTACTTAACTGGATGTATGGAGTGGTATGCAACACGGGCTTGGCACCGGAGGCGCGAAGCGTAACGAAGTACTGAAACGCCATGAAGGTATACGATCAAATTCTGCCCAGTTATCTAAGTCGGGCTGTCCCTATTACCAATTTTGTGTTAGCCTCATTTGTAATTAGAATCAGTCGATAAGGTTAAATACAATTTTCCTATTCTCGAACCATTTGAGAAATTTAGTGTACATGGTGTACTTTCAATTTTCCGAAATTATATAAAAAAAATTTCCGGGTTAAAGTAGCCCTTTATTAAAATTTTGTGAATCTTAATTTGAAAACATTAAGTGATCGTTTTAGAACGGCTTACAATGGATCGTATTTGCGTATTAATAGTAGTTTGTATCGAAATTGGGTTTCAAAGACGAACAGAAAACGCTAAGGCAATTGAGACAACTCATTTTAGCCCTTAAAAGGGCTGAGATGTACCCTCTGTTGCTGGCACCATGTATCGCCTCAGGTGTTCGGGCGGCTCGAATTTCCGTCTGATGCGGACCTTCATGCTGTCAGGGTCGATTAGGTCAGCAACCACTAGCTCTTCCATGACTGCCCTAATTCATTCAAAATTAGTACGACTAGCGGGATTGGGCACCCTCTATACGCCTCCCCAAGGGCTCGGATGTTTTCAGCTGCCTTGGAGAAGCCGGATGTCTGTGTCTTGTTTAGAAACCCGTCACATCTTAATCTCTTGGAGCATGCGGAGACCGTCCGGAAGTCTTCTATATGCTGTTTCGCTGCTTCCCTGTCCTCTAACAGCTCACCCAGTCCCATTTCCATGGCTTGGTCGACGACGTATGCCGACACCTGTTGTTTGGGCAATGACATCCGAGGCTGTTTCTGCTCAGTCTTTTTTGACATTGCTCTCGTTTCCGGTTGCATTGGCGGTCGTCCCTGTTTTTTCGTCGCCGGCTGCGTCGCTGCTGTTGTCTGGGCTTTTCTCCTCTTGGCCTCTAGTTTCCTTGTTACTTCTTGTGCCTCTTGCTTTCTTTTTTCTTCCTTTCTCTCCTCCTCTCTTCTCTCCCTTGCCCCCTGCTGAACTGTTGTCGATGTTTTTGGCAGTGGAGATTGCGTCCTAGCCTCGGGCAATTTTGAGGATAGGAGTGGCTTAGTTATTGGAGGTGGAGGTACTGCTGGCCTGGGTTCCACGGGGGTGACGCTAGGTATCGGCTGAGTCTGCGCTTATCGCTGCTTCTGTTGATCTTGCGATTTTCTTCCATGTCCCGGTCTTCTTGGGGGGGGGGGGACTACTTCTACTGTTTCTATTGTCGTTGGATTCCTCCTCCCATATAAGCAGAAGAGTGGTTCTTCTTGCCTGAGCCCGTAGGCTCCACCCTGATGCAATCCTAAGACCTAAGTCCTGGATTGCATGCAAGGCGAGGGGCGATATCATCGCTTCCATCTCTAGTTCAAATACTTCTATGTGTTGCTTGCTGCTCTGCTGACTGAAGACTATGGTACGACTATGATGATGATGATGATACTTGCATTAGAGACGTTTTCGGTCATTCGACCATGTACGTCTATTTACCCCTAAAGCGTGCGAAGCACGCAGTAGGGGTTAAGATGTGTGCAATGCACACTATTTAATTGTGGTAAAGTGTGTTGTCAGCTTGCACAACATTTGACACGTTAAAGCGTAAAAACGCTACTGTCACACCCCTCCATCGCTGCATGGTTTCCCCACTAAGGGGGTTCATTGAAGGCGCGATATTTGGGGCGGGGGGTGTGTATAATTAATTATACCTGTACATAGGAATAGAACCACAATGTTTACAGGTTTGCAGGAGTGCGCGAAGCGCACTCACTTTGTTGATGTCAGAAGTGGCAGACAGCACGTGCTAGGCAAGGGAGGCGCGAAACGTGACAGAAAACTGAAACGCCATTAACGTACATGATCAAATTCTGCCCAGTTTGCTAAGTCGGGCTGTCCCTAAAACCAATTATATGTTAACCACATATTTCATTATGACAATTCTTACAGTTACAAACTTTATTTGTACCATTCAGTTATAAATTTTGCGTACATAGTGTATATCATTTTTCCAAAAATAATACCAATTCGCGAGTACAAGTTACTCATATCATTTTAGTATCACGCACAATTTACTAAATTCAAGACTATAATTTTGACGTTGGATCAAAACAATTCAAATTTGTATTGTTAAGAGTTTAATCAAAAGGGGTTTTCAAAAATTCAAAAGGAAAACCCCATACAGTCAGGCAATTTTGATCAGTCTGCTCGGGTGGCAGAGCCCTCTCGGTAATATCTGCTCTCAGGCTCTACCAGTATCTATCGGCAGGCTGACTCGAATCCGGCCGTCAACAGCAAATCATCTGAAGAAGGGGCTATATGTGTGTCGCCTGTCTCTACGAGTGGGCGCTCGGCTAACCTGGGTTTGCGTCGTCGGCTGCGTCTTCGTAGCTCGCTCCCCTTGTGCCTGCGTTTTCCTCCCTGCTCCTTCTTACATTCAGCTCCAGGCATGGCAGACTGCACCTGCTGCGTCGGGGTACTTCCGGAGGGTCGATTCCTGTCCATTGTACTCCTCGACTCTGCTGCGGCTCTTAAGGGGCTTTGCTTTGGTGGCGGGGGTAGGTTGGCCATATACTGTGCCGTACTGCCACGTATCTGCAGGTATGCCCCTGGTTTCCTGTATTCCAGTAGCAGGCTGGTCATTACGTGCACGTGGCAGTCCGTGTAGCCACAGTTGACCCCCTCCCCTTCATCCTACCAAGCAGGTGTTGACTATCATCGGGACGATCTGACTTGCTAAACGGCTGGCTCCTGACTCGAATGAATGATGAATGTTGACTGTACGACTAGATTGATTGATTGATGCTTCAATTTGAGTCGTTTTCGCCCATTCGGGCATGTACGACTATATACCCCCACAGCGTGCAAAGCACGCATAGGGGGATTTTTTTTAATGGTCAGGTGTGTTGACAGATTGCAACCACCTGACTCTAATTTAATACACCCCTCCAGCGCAGCATGGCTCCCCACAATTAAGGGGATTAATTGAATGCGCGCTATTGGAGGATGTGTACAATTTACACACCCCAAAAGGATGTGTAAATTTTAATTTCGTCAGGTGTGTTAACAGTTCGCAACACACCTGACACTGTGCTGCGTACACCCCTCCAGCGCAGCATGGTTCCCCACAATTAAGGGGGTTAAATGAATGCGCGCTATTGGAGAGTGTGTACATTTATACCTGTACATAGAACTAGAACCACAATGTTAACAGGTATAGGTGCGCGTTATAGCGCACATGTTGATTTAATTGCTTCAAGTTGTCAGTCAGGAGTGGCACGTGGCACGGACTAGGCAAGCGAAAGCGCGAAGCGTGACGGAAGCTGAAACGCCAGGAACGTACATACATGATCAAATTCTGCCCAGTTAAACTAAGTCGGGCTGTCCCTAATACCAATAAAATGTAAGCCACTTGTTCAATTATGACAATACTTAGAGTTTCAAAGAATTTCCATTTAACGCGACAATTCCAGTTAAAGAAATTTTGTGTACAAAATGTACATATTATTTCCAAAAACAATACCAATCTTTGAGTAAGAATTACTCATATCTTTAATGTATCACGCACACTACAATTGTGGGTTGTAATTTTTTAGACGGTGGTTCGAAATTGATCAAATTTGTGTTTTGAAAGAGTATAATCAAAAGGGGTTTTCGAAAAAAAAAGCGAAATTGAAAACCCCATTGATTCAGGCAATATGTTAGCCCTTAAAAGGACTGTTTAGCCCTTAGAAGGACTATTTTTAACAGCAGGTGGTCCCCGGTAGAGAAGCTCTGTCTATCTGCCGTGCGGGCTCTTTCTTTAACGCAGCGCCCCCTTGGTAGCTCGCTATTGCTGCTCCATGTTGTCGGCTGTTGGCGGGGGGGGGGGGGGGCTGTACGACTAGCGAACGCGTCGCTTAATATGATTGAAGCACGGACGTGAAGGAAAACATCCAGCACACAAAAAAAATACAACCATCACACAGGTGGTCAGGACTGTAATTCTTTCAGCCAAGTCCCTAGCAAAACATGAGACTAAATGTTGTTCTTGTTCTGGCCATCTTGAAATCATCATAACTTTAGTTGTGTCTTCTTCACGTGTGGTTTGTGACTGCTGCTGTGGTGATTCTGGATCAAAAACATCCTCATCGTCTATTTCCATAGGTTCTTCGTGTTCCATCTTTAATAATAATCTAGAATCACTTGTCTCAAAATGTTTATTCCTAGAGTATTGTCAAATTCTGCATACAAGATGACGTTCACTGTGTTGACCACAGCTGTTGCAAACTGAAGTTCCACACGAGGTTTGCCTGATTTTATAGGGTAGAAATGTCCTTCGTCACTGCCTTGGTCGGGAGTGAAATCAAATCCCCACAAAGCATATCCTCCTGCAAAATCATCGTATGAAATACCGTGGCTGCTGTTGGTCCCTAACTGTCATGTGGCTTCAAACAGAGTTAAGTAAGATCCCAAGTAATTTTTCTGAGCAAAGCTAGGTTCAAAAGGTCTGGTACACGACGTCTGGCCATATCGAGTGACTTCTATCTTGGTGTTGGAACTCGAAAGGATTTTGATTGATGTCCCAATTGCTAACGATGCCAGTGAACAAACGTTTGGCGAGCTGTCCTGGAAAAACATGATCTTCGATCTTAGATCGAAGTCCAGAGGCAATGGTGAAGGTTTTCACTTCCACTGGTCGTATCGGACACTTGGGTGTTTTTCTGCTTTAAGTTTGACTGATGTCGTTTGCTACTTCAGGTAAGACTTCTACACGGCGCTTTTCCGATGATGGTTTTGCACTCGTTAGCATTAGCCATCAAATGGAACACGGTACTACTTCGATTCTGTCTCAGGCGTACACCCACTCCGTTTAACAAATACTTGTCTTGCAATCACATGTCCAAATGCAAACGATCCATCATTTCTAAACGGCTACCTTGTTTGATTTTCTTTTGGCGGTCGTTAAATCCAACATTGTGGTATGCATCATCATCTGCAATCAACGCTGTATCCTTGAACTTGTCCAACATGTCAGGTCTCCATACCACGGAAGCATCCAGATGTGTGTTCTTGGCTTCTTTTCCGAAGTCAAGAGATTTTCCGTACACTTGGTAAGGGTAAGTATCCATGCTGCTGCTGACCAGTTTGTTATTCAAGTACAAATCCACTTCACTGTAATTCACTGTACAACGAATGCATGCAATTATTGACGGGAGCCACTATGGCATCGGCGCCTGGATTGGTATTGTCCACTTTGAGCACTTTGACTTTCAGGTGCAAGTGACTGTCATTCAGATCGATGTAATCTTCGGTTTGTCCTTTGATTTCAATTTCGATAAGGGCTGAGGTAATTAGAGACGACACAAGATGAAATTCTACCAATTGGGAATCTTGGAATGTCATTGTGGTGGGTGACATGGCAAACAGATTGAGTTCTGACTTGGAACATTCGCAAGAATCTCGGGGCATCATTTTTTTCCAATTAGTAATCAAACACATCCAATTCTCTGACTGCTCATGTTCTTTTTCTTTTCTTATTCTTTTTATGAACAACGTGTTTATGAGATCTGAAGGGGTTCGACGTTTCTTTCTACCTTGTCCTTGCGGTGGCGTTGAGACAGAAGTAATGCCTGGGCTAGAAGTGTGAAGCAAATTTATAGGGTGTCTCTGCGACCCAAAAGATCTTTTTGCAGTTTGCAGCAACACATAATTTTCCTGCTCTCATAAAGGCTTGGTACACAGGATACATCTTGTGTTACAATTCACTGGAGAATCATTTTCGAAAATGTAGTTTCACCGTGACTTTTCTTTTGGAGAATATAATATTTTGTCCAAGATCCCCTTTTATACTAATGTTGACACAGTCAAAATACGATTTACTGACAGGAAGATAATGAGGATCTACAAATTCACGGTGAACGTGATACATGCTTCCACCTTCGTCGTAAGCAGCGATGACAGAATCCACTTTGAAAGGAATGACTCTCAATAACGGAGCAGATGTGTTTTCCACAACGTTGTACTCAACCACATCCGTGTACACAAACAATAAATCGATTCCTTCATTTAATTCAACAGGGTAACGAAAATACTTGTAAAATCGATCGTTGTTGTAAACGTCTTTCATAGGAACCAGAGGAGTGTATCCACCCAAAATATCAAATAAACCAGGACAAAAAATAATAGATAATATTTTACCTTCCGAAAAATACATTTTAAGACGATGAGCAATTTTATGGTGCTCAATCAGTACACTTTTGCGAGATTTCTCCAAGGCTTTTCCAAACTGATCATTGAAAATAGCCGCAATTGTTTCGACGAGATGTTGAGCATTAAAATAATACCCCACAGGAATTCTCAAGGTATAGGAAGTCACTGGAGGATTAGTGAGTGATGTTTTTTTGGATTCGTAAAAGCCAGGAATATTTTTGTCCAAGTGCTCTTGAACTTGTTCGTTCAGGATATCCACGATGAAAGCGTTTTGACCATCGTTTACATTGAGGGTTTGCGTAGGATGAATGATTTCTACCAAAGCCACCTCTCAATGAGCTTCGTGATCTAATTGTATGAACTGAGGTAATTTGGCTGTGAAACGACATAAGGTATTGTTGTGAAACACATTCATAGAACTGTCACTCTGTAAGGTTAAATCAAATTGGTTATTCATAGTTCGATGGTTCTGGTTTCCGAGGAGTCACTCGATGTCAAAGGAGAATGATTTTCCAAATGTTACAAAGAGGGCTGCTGTTGCTGTTGCTGTGACTGGAAAAATGATGACTGGCGTTGGCAGTGAAGCTACCGTTGTTACTCTCCGTCGTATATTTTCAGAATGGGCTGGGTAGAAGATAACCAATACAACTGCTGAGTAAAATTGTACACAATTGTTCGTCTCCTTATTGAAAACTCAAATTGGTAATCGCTGGTCCGACGACACAATACACGACAAAGATTTGGCAGAAAAAGATGATTTGAGTTTTAGGTACACGTTCTCCACACCACAATCATAGTGGTGTCTTTTTTAATTCTTCAAGAGATGAACTCTGAGAAGGCGAGGTAGCTGCTGTGTTTAACGGCATAATAGTTACTTCTTCTTTTTATAGTCCATGATTTGTGCAGCGGCAATCCAAGAATCAAAACTAGGTGGATATCCTATCCAACGCACTTTTACTTCTTCAAGTCGACGTTTGCCACTTTGCGTGTTCTTCGATCGAGAATGCTTTCGATATCGTATACGTCGTCTTCTTTTTGTCATTGTTGTAACTCAGGCAAGTAAAATGTTCCTTATAACACTTCTCTGTCATGTCATCCAATTAATAGACTGGAGAATCACGTCCACGGACATGTCCAGTGACATGAAACAATTCGGTCGTCCAGTTAGGTAAATAACCTTTGTCAAAAGTGCGTTTGGTTTTTCCAATGCGAACCCAATCTATAGTCTTTATCACCACTTCTTTGGGTTTTTTTCCCAATCCTTGACGTTCCAAACAATCGATCAAACACCATCACTTCGTTTTCAGGAGTGACTTCTTCGGGTACACATCCAATGCTACGATGGTATGATTGACTGTATTTTTTAACCAGACGTGGTAACACGTCGATGTACTTGAGAGTGCGTTGATGTATAAATTATTTCCACGTGCGTTCTTTTAAAGTTCTTTGAAACGTTCCACGACACTGGCTTTTGTTTCAGGATTTTCAGTGTTTAAAAAAAGAATTTGACGTTGTTTCAATTCTTTTTTTGAAAAGCTTGGTTCAGAAATTCGTTGCCTTTTGTTTGCCATCGTAAAGAGTGACGACCACTTTGTTTCAAAACCAGTTTTAAAGCTCATACTAACTCGGAACTGGTTTTAGAAGTCAAAGGAATGACCCGAGTTGATTTTGAAAATACGTCAATGACACAAAACAAATGTTTGTAACCACATTTGTACGCTGCCAGATGAGAGACATTCGCTAAATCTGCTTGCCATTGATGGTCGATGCCAGCAACTTTGGTTTGACTTCTGGAAAATTTTCGTTGAATTGGTGTGTGCAACGTGTACGTTGATTGTGCTTGTAACCATTGTCGTACCTCTGGCAAAAGTACACTTTCAGTTTGGTTTTAGCTGCTCGATACAATTTTTGAACACCTCAGTAGCCAACAGCACGTGCAGGATTGTAGTAAATGCTAGCTTTTATTTCTTCTCGTTGGGGCGTAGGGGAGGGTGTCAACAAGGAAGCCGCAATCTTACTAGGTATTGGAACAGAGGAGTTTGAATCACTTCTCGTGCGTCTTCTTCTTCTGTCATCCCCGTGGCGGTGTCTGTCCTCTTGGTGACTTTGGGTTCACTTTTCATGATCGCCTTGAAATCTCTCAGAGTAGGTTTAGCTGTTTCGTCGGAATCTTTCTGGTGAAAGAGTTGAAGACGTTGCAATACTTGGCCGTACCGTTGCGATTTTTCTGCTTCTTACAAATCACTTCGATCCATCAACGATTTTAATTCTTGTTGCAACTGTGACATCTCAGTGAGATTAGGATTCGGAAGTAAATGAGTTATCCGTTGTTTGTACCAACGATGGAGTTCCATCCATCGTTTGTAGCAATCTCAAGTCAGTTTTCGTCCTTCCATAGGATCCAAAGGTAAACGTATGCTGTCTTTCCATATAGGGGTGTACTTTTTATCTGCTTTTTCTTCCCCTCCTTATCTCACGACTCCTCCTAAAAGGGTCCAGCAATCTATCCTAACAAAGAAGCGGCCATTTTTAACAAGGGTCCTATCAACATGGGTAAAACAAATTCTTATGACTCAGGGGTATTTTCTTTTTCACCATTTGGCGAAGAACGTTCCGATGTTTTCCTAATCGTTGTTTCTGTATCTTGGACAAACATACCGTTTCTTTCAAAACATTCAAACAACTTTCACACACGGTTTCGATGATTTCTTTAGGGGATGTTTGAATGAGTTGTTTTCGCATCGGAGGATTGGATTTAGTCAGTACTGACAAAACATCCTAATGTTTAGCTAAACGAGGTGGGAGTCCCCCTCCTTTTTTTTTCCTTTCGTGGGACGACTCTTGGTGCCATCTTTTGTGTCAAACTGATGTAGATCTGACCACACACTTCTTTTTATACTGGAGCTCGTCTCACTGATGGTCAGCACGTCGTATCAACTTCATGGTGGGTACCACTCGACGATGAGGTGTTTTCAATGGACCAAATCTTGCCAGTTCTTGTTTGGATAAATACAGTGAACTTTGTAACACTCCTGTTCTGTCTTGGACGTTTGTCTTAGGTGAGGCCACTTTTTTTAGCGACAGCAGCAGTGGCTAAAGCAACAGAAGACGTCGCCACCGGAGAAGTGCCTTTCGAAATAGGTTTCCATTTTTTTTCATCAAATTAGAAAACACGGGTTTTAAATCAGGTTTGGCAGGCATCATCATAAACGGCGAAGAAGAAGTGGCAGAAGGAGACACCGTCACCGCGTTTCGTAGTTTTCTGGAGTACGTACGCGTCCTAGCAGCAGTACCTCTCTTTCTGGCAGGAGGAGATTTTTCTTGGATGAGCTTTTCCTTCTTTTGGGATATTTTTTTTCTTCTTCATTTTCGCTTCGGCATTAGGATCCCATTAAAAGAGAAGCAATAATGACACCTCCTAAAGAACCACTTCCACCAGGTTTCAAAATGATTTGTTTTTTGGTTTGTGTATCGATTCTTGGATCTGCCAGTTATGACAACGCTACTTTATGTTTTTCAAAATAGCGTTTGGTTTGATGGGGTTTGTGAATGATGCCTTGGCGTAATTGACGTTCTGTAAAAGTAACCATCGTAAGACTTCTTTGAGACTTACTTCTAAGAAATGTGTACGGACTTGTGCATTTTTTTTCGCGACTGATGGTATACAGTACACGAATCAATTTGGCAGGAGGATGAGATTAAAAGGAAGTCATGTTGAATACTGTTGGAAAGAACAGACGTGTAGGATGTTTTTATAGGTTATTTTCAGCGAGATACCAAAGGGGACGTGTAAATGACAGGACCTCCTTCTTGGTACCAATACTGAAACAAATTAGTACGAAATCTCAAATAATGTGGAGTGGTGGGTTTTAAATCGATGAGTAAATACGCATGCGGTGTTTGAGTGGCATCGTCGTATGCATAAAAAAAACCAAGGGGCTCCTAACTGTTTGGCTAACACTTGCACTTGAGATTTGTCTCTTAGACTTTTAAACAAGACCACACAATGGACATTGAGACTGATGGTACGATGTGCTTTACTTGGTTGAAATAAATTTTAAGCAATGTAAATAATACTAGAAGTAGCTGATGTCCATTTCGTGTAAACCGAAGTTTAATTTCTCTTCGACTTCTCCTAACATGTCATCGAAGATGATAAGATGTGTTTGACTCAAGTCAAAGAAGATCCCATCGTCTTCGCGAGGAATGCCTTGTACAAACGAAATGGATTCTCCTTGACTTTCTTGGAGTAAGATGTAAGTTGATTGCCACTCTTTGTAACACCACACGTTACGTTGAGGTGGACGATCAAAGAAATGGGATTGATGTTCGATAACACATTTGACAAATTCGGTTTTGTCTGAACCACTGGGTCGAGCAATCAGCATGTTAAAGGGATGTCGAAGATACAGTGCCTCCCAACTTTGACGATCTAACTTTTTGTAAATCACTTTGAGAACAGAAGAGGAAGAGGAAGATGCAGCCACGACTATGGTATTGAGAATTCTGAGATGATCATGAAAGACACAAGACATTTTGTACATTAGATACACGTTTAATGTTTTTTTTTTTCAAAAGTGTCACCACAAAACATATTTACATGTCAAGAATTAAAACACGAAAACACATAAGAGAAAAATGGCTACGTACATTAATGTGGCACAAATTAAAATCACTGCAGCTTATATAAACAAGAAAGTGTACAATATTCTCGATTGATGTGTGTCCCATGAAATCGACGTACACGCACTGGTGTTCTTCTAATAGTTATTGTGAAATTCAGTGTCTTTGAGTCTAATTTCTCCGGGAAGGTCCTTTCTTTCTCATGCGTTTCAATTTATACGACGGTACTGTCGTGGACTTGTACTATGTCTTCCTCTGGGTCACGTTCTTCTACCACTGTTTATAACATTGTTTTTAATGTCATGTTCACTTCTTGCATTGGTTCCAAGTGAACTTCTTTTCTTGGATTAGTGACACACAATGTCTTTGGCATAGTTAGCAACTTTATGTATCCAAGCATCGAAGCCAAGACTTTTCCAGTCAGGTTCATCTTTCCTGTAGTAAATTTGTTGGTGTAATCCACTAGCTGTACACAATGGCCATGTCTTTGTTGCATGTGTTCATAAATAGTCCACAAAGAATTTCCTGGAAAACGAAATCCGAGAAAAGTAGTCACTAACACATACACTACACGACGTCCAAAACTCAATGGAATCATAGAAGGTGGAAATAGTTCTTGTAAAAGCTTGTGGTAATCATCTATGTCCCGAACACTGTAATTGACTTCCTACCACGGAATTTGTTGCAACACTGAAGACAACAGTCGTGGCATGGTCAACTTTTATATTAGTCCTTGACAGCAACATCGACTTTCTTATGGATGAAACATTCACAAAATTGCCAAATGGAATCTGCTGGTTAAGGATATCGAAGTTGTTCCGTGATTACCTCACTGCACATTACACACCGTGAAGGAGTTTCGTCTTGAGGTGACACTTCTTTTACACATGTTTTGTATTCCTGTACGTTTTTAACCTTTTCCTGGACTTCGTTCCATCGAATTCTTTGTATCACTGTTACATTGTAGGTATAAGTCTTGGCATCCCAAACCTTAAAGGAGGGAGGTAGTCTTTGAATGTCTGACCATTTGAATATCTTGACTAATCAGCGTTTTTATAGTATTCCAATACCAATGGTTAAAACGTCTATGCCGTAAAGGATGTAATTGTTCTTTGGGTTTCACTCGAATCTTGACGAACTCTCTGTAAATGCGTTCTCTTAGCTCAAGAGGCAAACTACGAATGTTTTCTTCTGAAGTATCCAGGGAGATAATAATCATGCCCCACCAAAGGAAGGTGGTGACAGCACGGAGACCATCTGGCATGTTCCATGAAAGATGAGTCTTTATTCTCCCATTCGTGGATCTTCACACCACAACTGAAACACTGTAATTGGTCTCCTTGTCCTGAGTATACAAATCCGGCTCTGGCTAACGTTTCGGTACTGGTCTTGGAGTCCACAGTAGGCCCCTCACTCGATTGCTGTGTCGAGTTCGTCAGTATCGGTAGCAGTGTGCTGGCCTCAACATTGAATTTGGAGTTAATAGTGAGTTCGGTCGGTGTTTTTATTCGCAATGAAGTGCTGATTTTGGAACTTGTACCTTTTTATAGTGAAGCTCAGCGTGTTCGTACGGTAAATTGTTGTGGTTTGGAAGTCGCACTCGTTTCTGGTACACAAAATATAATAGATTTTTTCAAAAGGGCGACTGACGATTTGGTGGTTTTGTAAACGTATAATTTTGTGAGGATCTAATGTTTTCCCGCGAAAGTCTTGATCTTGTCCGGACTGTAAAGTGTCCTTTAAGGCATCAACGTTCACCACTTGACTTGATCAGTAGTTCAGTGTCAATCCTTTGACTTTGCATTTGGTATGAATTTCTCCTTGTCGGTCTTTGTATCGGTATCCGTAATTTTTATGGCCACCGCTAGTAAAACTGACAATAGTATATTCTGGGTGCTCGTCCGTCCATGCACCTAAACGGTCCCTTTCGATGGTTGGGTGTTGGCTATCTCGACGATGGATGTACATACAGCTGTCGGTGTCGAAGTACAGGACTCGATTCCTAAAAGTACTAAGGCCTCATCATAGAATTTTAAACGGGCTTTGGCTGTCACGTATACTGCAATGATGACATTGCCAAACGCGTCAGGGGTGGGTGGGTGCAAACTCTATCGCTTTTTCGTAATTCACTAAAATCAAATCTTCACGAACGATTTCGACGTATTTCATCAGTTTTCCTTTGTCATCCACCAGTTGAAAGTACCGGCTTGGATCTGCCAAGTATTCCGTCTTGTGTAATATCGGACGTTGTGCCAAGTTTCCCCACAAACAATCAAGCATGACTTTGGCAAACGATCGTCTTCCTTTGTTCTTTTCCACGTGTTCCAAATTAATGCCTTCTAAGGAGCGGTAGCGTTCTTTGAATGTCTCTTTGTCTTCTGGCGTCAGACACCAAGAGGGATAGCAATTTGCTTCTTGTTTCAGTTTGAGAAATTCGTTAACGTAGGCTGAGAAAATCCCTGGACTCGAGTCGTTGTCCTTTTGGTATTGTTCTGTGGTAGGAAAGTGCCAAATTTCGTATACTTTTAATAAGCTGTATCCACGATCCAGTGCACGAAACAATTCGGCACTCACCCACGTTCCTGTCAAGCGCGTTCTTCCTCTTTGTGGTCGCAAGGTTGGTCTTGATTACATGTTTCAGCACACGTACGGAATAAAGGAAACATCAGTTTCCTTGGCAATGATGTGGTAAGACAGGACTGTATAAGTGAGTGGGAGGTAAGACTTTGCATTTGATCAAGCCTTCGTATTGACGAATGTGTTCCACGTCGATGTGTTCTGTCAACATATCAGGGTGGCCAGTAGGGAATCGAGCATATTTGCAAAGCGAAGGATACAACGAACACACATCGATGTATTTGATATCTTCTCCTTGAGCTTCGTCTATATCGTACAGCAAGTGTGTCGCATTGGTTCGTCCTCCAAAGGTTCGATGTCTACCACATAACTTTCGGCAATGCGTCTAATTTCAGGATCGGTTTTGAAACGTCGATCGTACTCGTGCTCCCATAATTCTACCACTTGGTATTCTTGTCTTTCAAAACTCAGACGTCGTTGGTATGTTTGCTCGTACAACTCTTCCATGGTAAACTCTGAGAAAGGACTTTTCGGGTTTCGTTGAGGGAAACAGATAGGGCATCCGTGAAATAAACATCCCTGGAATTCGTAGACGATCTGGAGGTTTTCTAAATGCCAACCATTCACAGAAAGGTTTCAAATTTTCTTTTCTCCCCTGTTTCTCGCATGCTGTATTCATTTGCCTTCATTTTTACACAAGTAATGCAGACAACGTAAAGATTTGACGGAATATCGTCTGCTGACTGACAAGTAGCATTTAGTGGGTATAATGGCTAGTTTGTTCTCAGGCATGAACTTCTTTCTGTAGATTAATCCACACGCTTTAACAAGCGTACAAGCTTCCTTCAAAGGATCGATACCTCCGTGATCTAGAAATAATTGTCGAAACTTTCCCCAGCAACGGCGTAAAATGTCCACATCCGATCGGCAATATTTCAACATTTCTTCTTGAAAGTCGAACGGCTTTGAAGAGTGAGTGTGGTACCAAGCTTATAATGCTTCTCGTTGTTCTGTGTGCATATCGTCAGGGTCGTAATAGTGAACGTCAGGCACGTGAGGAAGCACGGTATTGAAAAAGTGTGGAAAATACCCTTTAGCCATTTCTGTCATTCCAAACGTTTTAGGCATTCTACTCAAAGGCATGGCTAAATAACTCATGGAATCTTTAAACCGTATTTGTCCCACTTTCATGTAGATGAGTTTGGCTCCGTTCGTGGTGACTTGGGGACATTCGATACCTTGTTCTGAATAATATTTCAACAGAAATTACCCATCGTATCCTGAGAAATTGTGAGGCATTACTGTAGTATATCGGTGGGCGTCCCCGTAACGCTGGATGTCCTCTTCGCTCCAAGTGTCGTCGGTATGATCTAAAATCCATTCGGCAAAATCGGGAAGAGTGCGAGATCCCCGAAAAACGTTTTCACGTACTCCTGGAATCTTACTATAATTGGTAGAGTGTAAAAATATAGGTTCTTGTATGCACTTCTCACAAGCCCTGGAGCTACGCAGAAATTAGGGACGTGAGTATCCGTCTGTTGCGTACATTCAAAGTAAAAAAAAGATAAAAACCCACTTGTTTCTTCGTTTGCTGGTCTTCTTTGATGTCTACCTCTACTTCATTGTCATATTTTTGAATGTAGTATTGATATTCAAAGTCCACGATTTGGTCACAAAACGACGTATTTTCCTTCTTGGACAAACGTGTGCATTTGATTTATTGGCTCGAATAAGATATCCGCAAGTGGAGCAAAATCTCAATAATTCACAAGCACTTTTCTGTTGGTGAACTTGTTTCGTACGATGTTGTTCGTAATAAGATGGACAAAGGTTCTCTTGCAAGAAGAACAATGAATACGTTCTTTTCCTTCAGGAATGCATAGTTCGGAGGCTAAACAGCCGCGACATTTCTCTAAACTGAATGTGTTGGTCGCGAGTGGTAAATCCTCGGTCACATTTCTCGCAGTAGTAAGAGCATTCAAGAAATCCTGCGATACTAGTGATGGCATCGAAATGCTCTTGATAATGATACACGTGAATGTATTTTCCATCTGTGCAATCGGGTCTTCGAAAAACCAGAGCTCCGCGAACCACTTGAGGTATACTTTCAACGCATAGTGAGGAACCAAGACGTTTTGAAGTTTTTTGCATATCAGGAATGCCACACACGGTCTCTTTGGAAATGCCTGCCTGTTGCAACAGGAGTTCTGCTTCTCTCCGTTGTTTGTGTCTGTCCGATTTTCGAATGCTCTCCCATGCTGTTTTCCATTCTGCGGTCTCGTTTTTCTCGGCATACGTTCGCTCCAAGACGATGGCACGGGCTAAGCACATTTGGTCTTAGGAGTTGTTAATTTGGCCGATACTGCGTTTGGTACTGCGAATGTCATCCACCAAAAGCACTTTGATTCATCCGCTGCGTCTTGGAGCTGAAACGTGTCCTATGTGAAGTGTGACTTTTCCATCGGTCATGTTAAACTCGTCATTGGATCGTTGAACGTGTTAAATTTTGTCGACGACTTTGGAAGGTGTTAATTCTGCGGGCGTACTAAAATCGATCCACAAAGGAGACTTCAAACTGTCGTGATGAATGGAGAGTCTCAAACGATCGTCCTCTTTAGCTTGGCATTGCCATTTCAGTGTCTCTAACAAGGAATCCCACAAATTAGTAATGAAGCCTGCGGCTTTAGTGGGTGGCACTTCAGACTTTAACTCTTTAAATTTCACCGTGGTTCTAAATTTTCTGGACGTGAGTTTTGTGTCACTCGAATGTGATAATAATTTTCGGGAGCTACTGAACGACTTTCTTTTTTAGTGGCTATGGACTCTCTTGGTCTTGTGGCAGAGGAAGTGGACGGTGTTGGTTCAGGCTCACTCATGTCATCTTCGAAATCACTGGCATGTACTTGGGCTAACACTTAAGTTAGTATATGCACCGAAAGTCGTCGTCATTGCCTCATGGTTTCTTCTTCTGGTTTCTTCTCAGTAAAGTGTGATCGTTTCATCTTGATTGTAAACTTTGATTTGACTCAGTTTTACACACTTGCTCCCTATATATATATATATATATATATATATATATATATATATATATATATATATAGAGAGAGAGAGAGAGAGAGAGAGAGAGAGAGAGAGAGAGAGAGAGAGAGAGAGAGAGGGGAGGGGGGATTTTTTGTAAAAGAGTATATAATTCATTCAGCCTTCAAACTGTGTAGATGGAAGAGTCAAAACAGATTCTTTTTCTCGTCAGAGATATACAGCAACAGACCGCTTCTCTCATCAGAGATTTAGAGAGAGAGTCATTTGAAAGTATACCACTTTTTCCAATAAGACTTTGGACTACTCCTCTCGAGATAAAAGTCATGATACTTGCTATGTCTGCTAGGGAAAGGGATATTGGGCTCCATAATGTCCACAACGTCAAAGCAAATGGAAGACAGAAGAAAATAGAGACAAAGGTAAAGATACCTGTTATCATTGTCAGGAAAAAAGACATTGGTCTTCAGGGTGTCCTAGGAAAAACGAGAACAAGCAGAAGGAAAAGCGGAAGGAGGAGGAGAGTTCTTCAGAGGAAGAAGAAGAATCCATTCCCGTCGAAAAATGTAGGAGGTCAAGACCGCTGGAAGACAGAGAAGAGGAAGAACCCATCCCCGTCATCCCCATACCAGTGAAGAAATTAAAGAAAAAGAGATAAACAGTGAGAGAAAATGGACTTTGGTGATGTGTTATGAAATTTTCATTGTAATTCAAAAGAGAATATGCCAAGAAGAAAACATGTCTCTTTGTCTTCATTTTTTATACTATCGAAAAAGAAACACACACGCACTCATACACGCACACACCATCAGATGGTGGGGGCAAAAAAGAGCTTTAAGTTTTACTTGATTTGGCAACAACTGAGTAGTAGAAATGTGGGTGGCCTTGAAAAGGACCGTTGGGTGTTTGTTTTTAACAAACACATGGACTTGACATGATGAGCTTTAACTGCTTCAATCCCTTTTCACGGTCAAATCCTACTCCTTCTGTTGTTTTTGTTGTTGCTGTATTGGTAGTGGTA
This sequence comes from Margaritifera margaritifera, assembly GCA_029931535.1. Lineage (NCBI taxonomy): Eukaryota > Metazoa > Mollusca > Bivalvia > Unionida > Margaritiferidae > Margaritifera > Margaritifera margaritifera. The sequence continues at coordinate 205,203 of JAQPZY010001338.1, forward strand.
GTAGGCACTGCTGCTGGCATCTCAGGGGTAGTGAGAGTGAATGGAGTGATGGGCTTTTGAAAGCTTATCCGTGAAGGTCTCTTCCTCTTGGTTTGAGTTAAAGAAGTCTGATAAAAGTCTTGTAGCACATATAACGTTTTGTTTTCACACCCTTCCTGCTGCCCTTCACACTTCAAAGTTTTCCTCTTCTTCTTCTTCTTATTCTTCTTCTTCTTCTTCTTCTTCTTCTTCTTCTTCTTCTTCTTCTTCTTCTTCTTTCCTCTTATTGTTGTTGTTGTTGTTGAAGAAATGCTTCTTCTGCTTCTCTTTGAAGCTGTAAAAAAAGCTTCCAGCTCTTCTGCCTCATTCTAAAATCATCCGTCAAGGGTAACGATGGACAAGATGATGAAGGCGGTACTACCGTCGCAGGCAACAATTCTTGAAAAGAATTCAGAAAATCAACAAAATCCAAACTAAAGTGATCCTCTTCTGGAAGAATGCTAGTTACAGCTGAATTCGTAGTCATAGTACTATCACTCTGAGTATACGAAGTCTCCGTAGCAGACGCACCCCAATACGTTGTCATCATTGTTTCAGTCCTACTCAAACTGTGCTGCAATGGTAAACCGTACGACCGCTGTTGCGCCTATATACTGAATGTGACGTCACGCGTCTGCTCTCTTCTGATTGGAAGAAAAACCATACATTTTGTAACGCACGTTTGGATTGGTGGAACATTTCAATTCATTTCGATCCGGTCTAAGGCTCAATATTGAAGCGATTTGTCCTATGGTGTAACCTGTTCTCAAGTCAACTCAAGCAAGATGTGGACTAGTGTAGAGTCATCATCCATCGTATCGGGCATGCTCTTCAACCCGGACTACCCCATGTATGTGAAAGCATCGTGGGCTATTACCAAGATTACGACCACGGCAATCTGGAAGAGAAGAATTTATGTAGGGAGGCAAGGGCGATTCAAGATATTCTTACTCTACGGACATGCCGTCAGAAGAAGTTTGAGAAGAAGAAGGCCCGTGAAGAGGTGTGATATGTGTTAACTCACTTTGGTTAAAAAACCAAATCGGCCCTTTTCAGGGCCACCCACATCCTTTAGAAAAGAGATATACTACTCAATGATTATGAGACAACTTGTATTTGTATGTTTGTATGTATGTTTGTTTGTCTATGTGTATGTGTATCTCTCACCATATATTCCCGTTTGACCCGATAAACCCTATGTCCCTATAAACTATTTGTGTCTCAATAAACCCATTCACATGTTAAACCTATGGACCAATTTAACATTGGATATCCCCTGTGCCCCATAGTGCCCCCGCATGTTAAACCTCTGGACTCATTTACCATAGGATTTCCCTTGTGCCCCATAGTACTCCCGCATGTTAACGAACGGGCGTAATGGTAAGCCCCATAATGTCCCCAATACCCCCATACAACTACTAAGGGGTCCGCGTGATGGAATCTCTAGTGGGGGCCCAGGGTGCGAAATCCTCAGAAGCTCCTGCATTTTAAGCGTTTCTAAGGCATAATTTTAACCATCTAACTGTAAAGAAAACTTACTCCAGGGAAACGTTCTGGTTGTCTCGCGCTCACTTTTAGGAGGGGTGCGCCGCATCCCACTCCCACCCCCAATCCGCCCCTGCAAGACACAATTCCTGTCATCTAATAGGCAACGAAATCAGATTATCCATGATACTGATGTTACCATTAGAAGAGAGTAATGAAAGGATACAAGATGGGAGATGACTAATGGTCAATATTCGTGAAAATTCTGAACTTAATAATTCTTTAATTATCGAATATCTTTATGATCTTTGCATGTTTACCAAGATTAAAACGGGTCAGAAATATCATCACTCGAGTGGTACGAAATTCATCCAACCATGTGCGTAGATTTCGCCCGTAGTCTGATACAAATCTGATTTTTAAAAAATAACATAGAGGCGCTAAAGTGTTGACAGGCTCAGCAACTCAGACACAAGATAACCTCATTAATTCGAGTGGATCTGGCTCATAAATGTATTCATCCGAGATCTTGAGGATTTAAGTCTACGTATATTTATCAAGAGTAATCACAATCGGATCAGAAATACAGTCCCTCAAGTGGTTACAAGCCCAACCAGTCAGATGTCAGATCCGCTCATATATATCCGTGGATCTCATTCATTGCTGAACTCCTGCGAGAACTTGATCGTATAAGGCCATATTCCAAATTTAATTGATGATATAAGCCCGTATTCCAAGTTTAATCAAAATCGGATCAGAAATACGGCTTCCAGAGTGGTAACAAGCTCAGCCAGATGCAAGATCACCTCATTAATATGCATGGATATCGGTCATTAAGGGAGCAACAATTCCCTAACCCAAATAGCCCGAACAACTAAAATTATTGTTGGGCAAATTAGCCTTCGTGTCAGTAGTCCGATCTTTATATAGAATAGTGAACAAAACTGCGAATTGTATTATCTTTACCAAGCATCATCTTGCCGGGCTAGTAAATGAAAATTGGAATTGTCAACCACAGTATTGAACTCGTCCAATATCTTGATGATATAAGGCAACATTCTAAATATGATCAAATCAGTGGATTTCTCTCAATATCGAACTCTTCTGAGATCTTGACGGTATAAGCCCATATTTCTAAATTTGATAAAAACTGGATCAGAGATATGGCCTTCAGAGTGGTAAGAATCAATTGTTAATGGAGACACGACGCACGATGGATGGGCCATACCATAAGTTCGCTTGACCTTATTGCGAGGAGAGCTAATGATTACGTAAAAAAGCTGGAATTTCATTCAAAGCATTATCAGTACAAAAGACACCCTTGTCTACAATCAAGCCCACCTTTTATTTGGCTAGAATGTTGCAAAGCTTTAACGTTAAGCTTAATCGAAGTAACTTAAAAATATTTACTTGAATCTAGAGTGTGGACGGAGATACAGACGAATATGCAGTAGATGTAAATGAAAATCTTGAATTTTTTTTGTTTATATATCTACTCCTAATAAGGGGCGGTCATCCCTAATAAAGGCTTGACCCAGACCACCACCCTCACCTCGGGGTCTGGGTCCACTAAAACTGCATCATTGCCAATACCCCAGGCCGCAGATCACCAAACAGGAAAGTGTTGTTAGGTGGGATTTTCTTCCTAAAGATATATTCAGAAAAGGATATAACGGGTATGACAGAGGCTGTTGGATACGATTCCAAACTTTTTCGTACTTCCGCGGCGGGGAGTTATCCCCTTAGGCTTTGTATTTCGTCTATCTGGCCGGGTAGCAGATCACAGTTTCGGTACATACATATAAACCGTTTTCGGCATCTACACGGTCGACAACACCAAACCAGTCCATACCCACCACTAGTGTGACCGCAAACGAGCTTGCTGAAACGGCATTGGAAAGTATATTCCATAGGGTATATCGTCTCACTGGAACAGCAAGAAAACCAGAGGGATGGGTATCCGTGCAAAGCCTTTTTTGCTTGCATACCCTGAGCCGACCAGTAGCAACTCGCCTCCCCACATTCCAGCGGCAGAATGGAAGTGTGCTCGAGAAAGCGCAAAATGCTCTGGCGTAGCTTTCCGCGTATATGCACAAACATCAGACGAGCTGCGCGCACAGGTATATGTCGAAACACTCAGAGACCCGTAGTTTTCGGTTCCCGATGGAACTGCCCAAAGGGCTGGAATCGTTGGCTATGTCAAACCAAAGCTTGCGGCAGCACTGCTGTCCGGGACGTAGAGACTTGGCTTTGTGTCATTTGTGCTTCTTGACCGTCGTTCCGACAGCAACCAGCACCAAAAGATCCCCGTCTTGTGTACAGATAACGGATAAACCCTGCCAAATCCCTTCTACGACCCCTTCTACTTGGGCCTAGACACACGCGCAAACCAGTCGGGACGACAGGATGAGCTGGGACCAACCGAAGGACTGTAATTGGCCTTTTATTTCTGCCGCTTTGCTATTTTAATTTATTTTTATTTTTATTTTTTTTATTTTTTGGTTTGCTCGTCGTGTCGAGACGATGAGCGATCGCGGCCAGTGTTGTCAACCAGTCCTTTCTCTTGCCTGGTGTTGTGCAGATGTCTCACAGTCGGCATAGCAATCGGAGTGGGAGCTCCTCTTGTTTTCCAAGTTTTTCTACATCGCGTTGTAGAAAGTGGCCATACACAGGAACTTCGTCGTCAGCGATTGGCTCGCCCTTCTCGTCGCATGACCGAACCAGAAGGATTATGCGTGCGGCTCGTCGAAAAGTAGTTTCTGCAAAGCTAGAGCAGATGCATTTGCCTCGAGCTGCGTCCACGGCCTTCTTGCAACCTTTGTTTTCGGGGGCTTCTATTTTTCGCAGTTTTGGCGCTACAATATCCTTAATCGTTCCAGCGGGCAGCTGGCTTGCATCTGAGCCTACTATCTGTGCGGCCTCCTGGGAAGCCTCTTCTGCAGTATCAAGTAGAACCTGGAAGGTGGCCTTGTCTTTCGGGTTTGGAGCTTCCAGGACGTGCAATGGATTCAAGACAGCACTGTTGCCCTGGTTATTGTAGAAGGAGCGCGCCGTCTCTACTCACAGCGAAAGTTGTGGTCCTGCCCCAATTCCGACCAGATATGCAAGAGTGTGCTTGCAGCTGTCCACCTCTATGGCAAAGTTTTTATTTTTCCAGGATATTTTCCATCCCCTTGGTTGCCCATACAGCGTGTTCAGGGTGCATTTTTCGTCTTGGCCCACTCGCAGCACAACGCGAGTGGGACCCCACGATTCTATCAATTCGCTGTTTTCTGCACTGCCGATGGAAGCCAAGCACATGCACCACTCCTTTTTTTGCGGTTCCAGCACCCGCTAGAACTACGTCTACCAGATGTTTGGTGGCCTCCGCCAAAGTATCCAAAGAGCCGTTCCAACTCGTCTACCTCTGCTTGTCTGTTTTCTTGCGCTATCTGTATTTCCACCTCTGTGCGGCGGCTCCACAGCTCTGCCGCTCTTGCATTCTCCAGCGCTAGCAGGCGGCCCTCCCTACCCTGATCGTTCGGCTCGTTGGCAAGTCCTCCAGCGGAGGGAGCAGCTCAACGCCGATAAAATGTGCTTTCCTGGTGCGCCACACCCAAGTCACGTGTGGAGAGTTTGGAAAACGTTCTGATGGCGAATGTGCTGTGTGCACCTGCGCTGGTCTCTTACAGGCTGCAAACATAATGCTTGCGTCTGGTTCCTTCGTGTAGCATCGGAGCGGGGCCTTGTCGATGCTATCCTCTTCCTCCAGTAGAATGTCTGCCCGAAAGAAGCCAAACTCCGAACAGCGCTTTCCCATTGACCGGGATCCTCGCACACTGCGGCGGAGAATACCCGTACCAGGCCATATAAATTGTATTATTGGAGCGGTCGGCCAGCACCAGGCATCTGTCGAGCTCTTTGGCAAGGTTCTTCCACTGCCTTGTGCTGGCTGCACAAAAAAAAAAAAAAAAAAAAAAAAAAGATAAAAATCTTTATTTAAGCACTAAATGACAAAAAGAACGTATCACTCGAAACCCTCCGATTTGTACCACAAGTATAGATGATAGACTGGTGATAGCTTCAATGAAATTTAAACATATTAAGCTTGAACTAGTCTATCATTTGTAGCTGTGGACAAAGTCGAGGTACCTGAATATATTATGATTTTTGGGGGTTGGGGCTGGGTAAATATCAACACTACTTTTAAATACCGGGAGTTCTCATATCGACACGCCAAAACGGTAAATTTCACAGGGCAGTGATGTTTTCTTGGTTTGCATACATAAATAAACATGACTGATACTTTATATGGAATATATTCTTAACATATCAATAATATCCGATGAAATATCTTAGCCAAAGGTGTTGGACTATTCAGTAGAATTCGGGAATGTTGTCTTAGGAGTTAAATTATTAGGTCCATAGTCAACACCCTCATCGTGTAGGACATCAGCATAAACAGATGACAAAAAAATAAAAATAAATAAATAAATACTGTAAGTACAAATGTTAGACACAAATCAGAATGTGATCAACGGTTTACCTACACAATGTTAGCCCCATTGACAACGCATACAAAAAATAAAACAAGACATTATTTTGTATAATATTAAGCCAAATGTATTATAATGAGCTGATAAAAAAGAGATTTTATTTTCATTTTTTCTTCTTCTTCAAATCATTGTTCATAAAATCTGCTTCAAAAGCAATTATCATTACCCTCCACTAGAAACAATATTTTACTGGGTGGATGTCACAGGCTTTGAATAACCTTGGAGTGACAGCCACCATGACCACTATAATACTCCTTGCATCATTAGTTACCGTGACTAGCCACTGAAGCCTCGCATGTAGTCACTCTTCTAATACCTCCTCATTCTCATGACAACAGCAGGTCAGACTTAGACTGTGTCCCATAGAGCCTTTCCAAACTGGACAGGATCCTAGCCTCTGAAGACCCCGCAGGCTTGGGGCACAGATCTGGAGGAAGTAGGCGGTAAATCTCATTTACCACCCTATCAAAAGTCCACATCTATTCCTTCTCCATCACCTGACCCGGCTGGTGCGATGAAGAAGGCTAACCTAACTGATGAAAAGGACCAGCTGTGACGGGTTCTTCCGGAAACTCGTTTGCGTCAACAAAAATAGATAGTTCGTCGTCCTGTCACGGGAGGAGACGGGACTAGCTCTTTGATCCCCTCTCACTGGAGAAAGGATTGGCGATCTCCTCGCGGCACCAGAGGTGGCGAGTGGCGGTCCCCCTCTCCTTCCCTCGATAACGGTCCGCCGACCTATAGAACCACGGCAAAGTCATCTATGATGACATGATTAGGAGACATGGCCCACTCATCACTGGGTGGTGGCAGTATCCAAGCTCCGTAGGGGTTGAAAGAGAACATCGAAAAAGGGAGGGGTATCGACCCGATCCCTTCCCTCATACCGGTATAAAGATTTGAAGGCCATTCTTCATAGGGAATGAAAGGAACCATAGAGAAAGGGAGTTTATAGAACCGATCCTTTCCTCTTTCTGTCTAGCCATTAGACCGGTGTGCAAACTGCGTACCTGGTCCAAAGACCGATATCCGACGCCCGACATATGTCTATCGGTGCTCAGAGATCCGTGTTCAGTGACTTGCGCTCTGTGCTCTGTGATCGGTGACCCAAGACCGAAACCGGAAGATCGGTACCACACACCATATGCGGTACCCGGCGATAGAAATTCGGTAAATGTCACCTGGGACATATCCACAGACCTTGTATAATTGTCACTTGACACATATCCCGGTGACCGGCTTATATTGCCAGGTACCAAATGCCTGGTGAGATTTCGCTGACTGTCATCTGACACACTACCCAGTGACCGGTACCGGTCAGATGATGTAGACCTTATTCGAGAGTCTCTGTTCAGGTAACTCGACTCTGACGAACGAGATCTTGCTTTAATTTGAGGTCCATTTGCGCGAGACGACAACCGCACTTCCATTGAATCGGGAAGGCGGGGCTCGTTATTTAGAGTTGGCGACTTGCCTACGCCGAGAAGGACCGAAGCTCTACCTCAGAGATCTCCCCCTTGGGGAAGCGGACGACTTCCTAACTCTGGATACCCCTCTCACTGAATCAAGAATCAAGCGACTTCCATACAACGGGAAGGGCCGTCATTGAAGCAGGCGGCTTGCGTACATCGGGAAGTGCCGTAGCCGCAGGCGACTTCCGTATATCGGAAAGTGCTGTAGCAACCCCTCTCATTGAGTCAGGAGACTTCCGTACACCAGGATGTGCCGTCATTGAAGCAGGCGACTTCCGTACACCGGGAAGTGCCGTAACCGCAGGCGACTTTCGTACACAGGGAAGTACCATAGCCCCTTCTTGGGAACGGAGGGAGTCCTCTTGAGAAGAGGAGGAAGAGGTGCCAAGTCTCAAACCTCGTCAAGCCACAAACAACAAACGGGGCAAGCGTCCGTGCGTACACATGCCTTGCACGCAAGACAGGTGGTATGAATGTCCCACACTGCCTTTTTATGCCCACATTTGCCGATAAAGCAATATTTATCGGTGAAAGGAAATATATAAATACAACAATGAACTGGAACAACAAAAGGGTAGGAAATACCTACCCTGACATCGGTTACTATTAGATGGATGAAACACAAAGAAGCACCACTTTGCAAGCGATATACTAAAAACCCTCAAAATTAACGAAATTGGTCACAGATACACGAAAATAAAACAAGGACTGGGGAGAAAATTACAAATTCAACACAAAAAGGATACGATTGACAGTAGAAATGCCAAAAGACGCCAAATGACTAAGAGACACATGTATAAATGCACCAAGTTCAAGGAAAAGAAGGAATATATTCCGATTGTCGTAAGTGGACTAAGCTATCAGACTGGAATCATGTTGTTTATTATTCTAGACCTCCAGTTACTAATTAACTGGTGACTAGTGCCAGGAAGAGATACAGCAGTACAATAATAGCATGTATGTTTTACTGCTACTAACACCTAGTTTAATGACTAGCATGAACAGCATTTAGAAATAGACTCAACACACAAAATTTAACCAAAGTCAATGAAGTGTACAATATGGATCATAGTGACCGCCTTTATTGATGATGGTGTTGTACTCATCAAGATGCAAGACTCGCCAAGTTGTATGATTCCAAGTACAACAGTATGTTTACATGGTGCAATAAATCTATGTGGTCACAAGTTAAATGCAAAAACTTAACTATGAATGTACAAATAATGTACATGTCCAGAGTTTGCCCCCCTAGCAGGGGATACTATGAAACCCACTGTAACTGTTGCATAGGACCCAAGAAAAAAGAATAGTTGAGATGCAGTAAGACTGTACACATGTACACATATATGCTTGCATGTGTGCGGACACTAATGCCGACACTGAGGGTAGTACAATAGCTCTCCTCTAATGACAGGAAGGTCATATTTAATGTCACTTTAAACAAAAGTATTGTACATCTTATACAAAAGTCTCCACAGAAATTCTAATTAGTATCTACAAATACTAAAATAATTTTTTTCTTCTTCAGAATTACTTCCAAGTCCCATTATTATTATAAAATTTTTAATATACTGTGAAGATAGCCTTTATCATTTAAACAATCATTAGGGCTACATGTTTGAATTCCTTTTCTCTTTATGTCGGTTTAATGTTTCCCCAACCCCCACCCCTGAGTCCATTTAGTAGGAATCTCTCATTTGATGCAATAAATTGTCTTTGACACACAATCACAAATGGTGCAAAATGTTCATCCACCATACTGTGAAAGAATGAATGTTTAATACAACAGTATAGCAGAAAAACCAATGGTAGAGGTGGTGGCTCCTGCTGCAGCTACTTTATTAGATGTATCAGTTTTAAATAATGAAACAAGTTAAATAATTGCGCAACTGTAATATTGGATGGACATGTTTAACCACTGAAGGAGGTGTGTTGAATACATCTCTGCATTAAACTGTGTAAAAAGTGGAAACTGAAAGGGGGGAAAAAAAGACATTTTATAATACAACTGAAATGTGTGTAAAAAGTGGAAACTGAGAGGGAGAAAAAAAGACATTTTATAATACAATTGAAATGTGTGTAAAAAGTGGAAACTGAGAGGGAGAAATAAAAGACATTTTATAATACAATTAAAAACAAAACATCTTTTTGTTTTAATATTTTTATTTTTCATTTTCATGATTTGAGTGTACTTTTCGCCTTGCTTGAGCAAGAACTTACTTTTAACACATTATCTTGCACTAGTATCCACATACATATACCAGTATTACCATACTAGTATAAAAATCTACATATGCACTTGTGCTGAGAAGCGCCCATTTTTCATAAGGATACTGTCCATGGATTGTAAGTTTTGTACAAAAGGGCTGACCTATCACAGACAAACAAATGAACCACAATGACAATCAACTTGTCACACTTAACCATTTCACTGAATTCATCTATACAAAGTGTTTCCAAAAAAAAGGTTTTTGAAAAAGAACTGCATCAAAAAAATTGGAATTTAAGAATTTTTAATGTTTACAGAAGTTAATACCAATTTTTTTTTCTTCTATTTTTTTCTCTTCCGCTTCTTTCTTTCTTTTCTTTTCTTTGTTTTTAAATCAACAGACCAGGAAACCCCTACTTTCTAGTAATTGCATCAGAAAAGGTATTTGAGATTATCAAAATTATTTGTTTTCCCAAAGTCTTTGATTGTCATCATGTACTGGCAACAAAAAAATCATCCCTTTAACGTTCACCAGTGAATCTACCTAGTTTGATGTATTTATTATGTACAGTATGAGGGGAACATTTTCAAACAAACTTTCACAATTTTGTAATTAAACTACACATCACTTCATACATCATATACTTACACATTTTCTCAAGCTCTCTTTTCTTACACACTGTCAAAGATATTTCACCCGTTCTGAAGATGCCCTAGTATTGAGGTATATAGTGGATATGTAATACAACGTATCACCAACTACATGTGGATGTGGAAGATGAACATGTGTTGCAATCAACTTTCAAACCATCTGTAAGGTTCAAATCCCCTTCATCAAAAAAGAACAAACACAACATAAATGCTTTCAAGTTTTGGAAAGGAAATTCTAATCTCCCCAGATGTAGTGTAATATTACTAAAAAGTTTCTAAAAAAAAAAAAGCAAATAACTAGGACAGTAGTATTGAAGCTGTGCCGTTAGTTTTATCAGTCACAATACCATAACTAAAAAATGTATAGAAAGAACTGAATTAAAGCTAAGAGAGGCAAAATAAATAATTTCGGTACTAAAAACTTAAAAGCAAAATTTATTTTAAAAAGTATATGTATGATTAAAAATTAAAAAACAGCAATTCGATGTTTTGGCAGTAACCCATTAAACTAGCCATCTGCTACTTTGCATGGATATACTTTCACATAATTTGCCAATGATAAATATAAAGATTTATTTAGCAACCTTTTTCCCTCTCTAAGAAATAACTTTAGCTTAGTCATAAAAGTCTTGTAAAAGAGTCTAATACTTTGTATTAATTAAACAACAAAGCCATGTGACAAGCTGATAACTCAAAAAAGAGCATCATCAGTTTAGATTCTACTGGTGTATGTGAAATTTGAGATTTTTGCTGGAGGTAATTGAAAGTTAGATGAAATGATGATAAGAAAAAGAGATGAAGGAAATCAAAACAAATCAACTTCACTACCTGAGATTTAATTACAAAAGTATCTTTGGTATAAATGACAATATTGATGATGATGATGATGATGATGATTATGATTATAACAATGATGAATGTCAAAAAAATGTTGCATAAAAAGGTATCATTGGGAAGAAGAAAAAAAAATAACTGCAGCATTGCACTTGCAAGGTGCACAGTATTTCATTAAATTTAATGCTCTAAAATTGAGAAAAGTAAATGCATCTTTCATGCAGTCTCTAGTGTATTCATACATTTTATTTGTTGAAAGATATTATGGTAAGTAGTTAAAATTATATTATGTCAATCATTGTGCCAACAGATGAGGGCCTGAGGTACAAGATAACAAAATATGAAAGGTAGGTCACAGTAACCCTCTTTAATGCATCTTAAAGGTTGCATGCATAGACATGTTTCATCAATGTACTGAGCACATAATGAGATATGGACAGTAGAGACATAGGAGAATGAATTACAATTCACATTAATCTGGTTTGTATCTAATTCTCCATTAGTAATGCCAAAATAGAATGATCATGACAACAATTACATGACCAAAAACATTGTCTAAACTCTGTTATATTTTTCAGAACTGTTGGCAACTTTTTATTATCATTAGAATGTAAGGTCATATTTTTTGATTTGCCAGAACTGCAATATAATTTTACTGATGAAAATTGAAACTGTGCTAGAGTAACACACACTTTAAGATTTTACCAACTCTAGAGTAACACACACTTTAAAATTTTACCAACTCTAGAGTAACACACACTTTAAGATTTTACCAACTCTAGAGTAACACACACTTTAAGATTTTACCAACTCTAGAGTAAGACACACTTTAAGATTTTACCAACTCTAGAGTAAGACACACTTTAAGATTTTACCAACTCTGAGTTTCAGTTTCTAAGGAAATATTTTGTTACACTTCATTTAGAAGTTTCATCACATGAATATAAAAAGATGAGTAACTGATGATAAAAGATGAAGTATTGAATGGAAAAATGTCAAAATTACTGGCTTTGTTTAACATAAAAACACAAAGTTAAAAACATTTATACATGCACAATGACCTTCCACACACACATTTTTGGATTTATTTGATACCTTAAATTATCCATAAAACTTACTGAGAAGTTCACCCCCTGAAAAGCTCCCTGAATGAATGTACATCATGCATCGCTCATGTACCTTACATTGGCAATAACTTTATCAATACATATTAACATATATTTACAAATGGTAATTTACAATGTACTATTTACATCGTGTCATATAAAAAGGGTAAACTTTAAGACATCTGCTTAGCATCTATTGGCTCGTCTGTTTTCTTCATACAGCAGAATTTTATCTAAACAATAAAGAAGCTATAAAATGAAAGGTTGCTTTGGATTTTTAAAATGTTGCACACAAAGAGTATCATTACTTAAAGTGTTTTTTTCTGTTGTTGTACCAAAATGGAGTATTTATTAATTAGACTGTATACAGCTGATGAAGTTTAGTCTAAATTAAAATAATTTGGAAATATTAAATTTTCATGAATTCAGTACAGTACATACAGAATACTTGGACCAGAAAATTTTCACAAAATAATGTTTGTAACTGTTTCAATGATAGACATTGCTGGGAATACTTTTATTACAAATTTTGTTTCCCTGTAAAATGTTCAAATACTTGATACTTCTGAAAATAGTGTTTTTTTTAGAGTATTACTTTTAAAAATAGAATAGTAACATACTAACACTATGAAATGACTGTCATAACTTGCAGTCTGTTTCTGTAACCTTTTTTGGACTGGCTCCTGATACATGTTTACAAGGTACCAGTGCAATAGATGTCAGTATCATATGAACCCCAATTACAAAGCCATATTAATTCAAGAATACTGTTATAGAAAGATTTGTTGTGAGCATTCTAAACATTATTCAAGTTAGTTTTCTTGGCAATAAAAATTTTAAAAACATGTTTATAAGTCGGCAGAATTTACTTTTAACTGGTATTGTTAAAAATGATGTGATTCTTTATAGTAGCCTTTGACATGTTCTATATTATACTGATTCATTGAACAGCTTTGACATGTTCTATATTATACTGATTCATTGAACAGCTTTGACATGTTCTATATTATACTGATTCAATTAACAGCTTTGACAGGTTCTATATTATACCGAATCCTTAAACAGCCTTTGACAGGTTCTATATTATACCGAATCCTTAAACAGCCTTTGACAGGTTCTATATTATACCGAATCCTTAAACAGCCTTTGACAGGTTCTATATTATACCGAATCCTTAAACAGCCTTTGACAGGTTCTATATTATACCGAATCCTTAAACAGCCTTTGACAGGTTCTATATTATACCGAATCCTTAAACAGCCTTTGACAGGTTCTATATTATACAGAATCCTTAAACAGCCTTTGACAGGTTCTATATTATACAGAATCCTTAAACAGCCTTTGACAGGTTCTATATTATACCGAATCCTTAAACAGCCTTCGACAGGTTCTTTATTATACCGATTCCTTAAACAGCCTTTGACAGGTTCTATATTATACCGATTCCTTAAACAACCTTTCACATGCTCTATATTATACTGATTCATTAAACAGCCCTTTTCCTCGATGGAGAATGGGCTGCCATTGCATTAGTTCAAAATTTGTGGTAGATATGTATACATGTTATATGTGTATTACATGGAAAATGTTTTTGTCTAAATATCAGAATGATTTAATGGCATGTTTAATACAGCCAATATAAAATCATGTATGAATGTGGATTGAACTTTTTTTAAACTTTATATTTTTCAACAGCTAAAGATTCAAGCAATACAAAATAATATTTAAAAAAATTGAGGTTGGTATGCTTTTTCTTGCACTAATCTTAGCTGAATATTCATCCCAAGAAAGAGTCATTACATTAAAAAAAAAGGAAGAAAAAAAGTACTCTGTCACTAATTGTCCATAAAATAACAGCTAAATGAGAATGTGAAAATTCATAAAATTTGCATAGGTTGAACATCATTGACTGCTCTTATCAAATACATAAAGAAAAAAGTCTATTGGTGATTAAATTTTTTCAGTATGACACATTTACTGAAATATCAGTTTTCTGTAACCAAAATACTGTGCAGCCCATTTGCAGCAAAGTTGTAAATAATACTGTGCAGCCCATTTACAGCAAAGTTGTAAATTGCTAAAAATTTCCCAATGTCTCGTATACTTTTCAATGAAATTCATTTTCTTTCACAAACTGTTACTGTGATTAGTAAACCTGTATTAGCATTTATCTTTTCATTACTTAAGAAGAGGCAGAAGCTGCAACAAAGTCATTTTATGTCCAATCTGAATCTAAAAAGTGACACCATATAAACGTTGCAAAACATCCAGCCAACTTTCCATCTTTTCTATTAAAATATAATACAAAAAAACTCCACATAAAATTAAGTGTTATGGGTAGCAAGAATTTTTTTTATCAATGTACCATTTGAACTTCCAAACTTAACCTCTTGCAACTTAATACATATTAGACTGTTATCATGTTTATACTTGTCAATATTTTGTTATTCAAGAGTGTAATATCCATATGAAGTAATTGGTAACAAAATTCAAACTTGATACATATAAATGGCAGGAGGGCCAACAGATGCTCGCAGAACCATACAGGTTTCTCATAAATAAGAAATAATAAAAAGTGCACACTTCCTTTACCACAACCAGTTTACCTTTTGCACAACATGTAGGTTGATGAAGAACCAAAATGAGTGATGTGATACCAACAATAATACACTCTGAAGAAAAAAAAATTCCATTTATGTAAAATACAAAAATCTAAAATCCTTCACATGATTACTTAAATCAAAATGCCAAGTTAACATATACCATAAGCCAGAAATTAACATAGCATTTCCCACAACAAGACTCTGATGGTTACAGATATCTGATTTTTTCTTTTAAGTTTTTACGCTAACAACAGAAATGAAAGAGAATTAAAAAAGTTAAATGAAACTCAGCAACAATTACAGATGAAAATGCACCTAATAATAATATCACCTAAAGGTGAATATCAAACCTTATATCAAATTATAAATAAGATTTGTGTTTGACCACTTAGTCAATATTACAATGAACCATACAGATCTTGACCTGCTGTCAAATTACAATTTTACATCAGAGTCCACTCACTGTACTATTGAGTTCTACGCAAGTTAAATACAATACCACTCATACTGGTGCTCCTGTCACACTGTTGTGGAAAAGGACTGAACAAAGTTTAAATTGTCGGCCATAATACCCGTACCCGTACCAATGACACAACATTCATAATGTCCAAAAGTCACATGACACACCATATTTACTCATGTATACTGCACAACCAAATATGAATAGCATCAATCCAGGTCTATCACTGAATAATGCAGGGCAAATCGGTGTCCACCATTGTCATTCCACTGCACTGTCTGTAATTTTTCATACATCCACTGAATAATGCTGGGCAAATCAGTGTCCACCATTGTCATTCCACTGCACTGTCTGTACTTTTTCACACATTTCATACACCAACATTCCCTAAAAAAATATAATTTTTTATAGGAAAACCGTGTTTTTATTTAAATTTAGCAAATTTTAGGCATTTAAGAAACTGACAATTAATTTTTTTACCTATAATCATTTGTACACCGGAAAAAATTATAAAGTAAAATATTACAGACAATATGTAATTAATGTTCCAATCTGCCTGTACATTATGCTGATTAAGCAGATTTGAATCCACACCATTCACAATAGAGTGTACATTATGTACTGATATCACAAGACCTGGAGTCATGAAGGCTTTTTTAATAATACTCTTGTAGGAAATAATTATTAAAAAAAAAAAAAAAAAAAAAACTGCAGGCACTGTTTTGTACAACACAATATTTCTGATGCACATTCACATTTAGAGGTATGCACAAGTTGAGTGATGTATACGAATTGATGAGGATATTGTAGTCTTCATTTTGGTAATACCATGTAAATACATCAAATACAGATGGGTTGATAGATGCTCAAGTACAGAGGCATCAACAGCAGTTGCCATTTATACTTGTACCAACACGAACTAATATTGGTACAAAAATGTAACATATTGTTTACGATGTCCACACAAAGTTGTTGGCATGTCCATATAAAATGTTGGTTAGGTATGCCTGTATTCCAGTCATTGAATGAAAAATATCACATGACCTTATATGAAGCTGAACTGATGTGAAGTAATGAGTACACTTGATAATGTTAAGGTTATAGTTGGAAGGACACTATTAAATCTAAAATGTTGAGATCATATCCCCACCCCCTTTGATTATACCTGAATTAAGGACATTGAAATATAAAACTGCTTACACAGCTTACAAGGTATTAAATTTTAGGCATAAATGGAAAACTCTCAAATTCCAAAATCAAGGACTGAAAATAAGAATTTCACACACCATTTAACACACACCATTTAAAAAAAAAAAGTTTTTCTTCCATGAATAACAGAAGGAAACAAAAAAAAAAAAAAACATGCTCTAGATCTACTTACACCTGCTGAGATAATTATGAAACCACCCTGCCTCACCATATTAAAAAGATTGCAAAGACAGAAAGAAACTATAATTCTGCACATATAAAAAGAGAAATGAAAATGAGGGCAACAATTTTTGTTTCTTAAAATAAAAAGCCAAGTGATATTTCTTGCTTACAACGGTAATATCTAGGACAAAGAAAATTGAGTTATTTCCCCTTACAACACCATGAAACATAGAGTATTTCCCCTTACAACACCATGAAACAGAGTATTTCCCCTTACAATACCATGAAACAGAGTATTTCCCCTTACAACACCATGAAACAGAGTATTTCCCCTTACAACACCATGAAACATAGAGTATTTCCCCTTACAACACCATGAAACATAGAGTATTTCCCCTTACAACACCATGAAACAACTGTTCAACTAGTGTCCTCCAACTAAACCAGGATGAAATATTCATAACTTATATAAAATTAAAGCATTATGTGGCTTGAGAAGAGGTAGATAAAAGATTCACAATTCTTAGCACAACACATTACTTCAGTACCTGAACTGAAATGTCATATATCCAGCATCTAATAGCAATTTTTGTGATTTCAAAATTCATGTGTACATCTTTAGTCTCACAAAATATGAGGTTAATTTCAAATACTGGTATCACATTTTCAATACATGAATAATATATTCACCAATGTACTCCTTAATTGTATACAAACATTTGGTGCATCCTTTGTCCTGTTCCTTGATAGCCTTGGCTGTAAACACAATCCAATAAATCACATTTTTTTAAAAACTTCCTCTTGTATATAATCCTAATAGCCTGCATCACATAATCCAGGAACCCCATAATGCCTTCCATAAATTTTCATCTTGAAATCCTCCAAGAATCCAGATACAATCCAGGCTTTGGTGAATCAAAGTATCACAAATATGTTGCATTAGATGCACTGAACTTTTAACTGTCTCAGGTTTACAGAATAGCTGCCTTTTATCTTCCTGCATCAACCATTGGTAGAAGTCAACAAAAACAAAAGAAAAATATCACATTCAATATGGCTGCAAAGGCCAGTTATTGAGAGTTATTCCCTCTTTATGTCACACAATAAATACTGACAGGATTCATTTTATACATATAAATTATAATGCTTTTCTGTACAAATATTGCAATTATAGCACCATTAATGTTTCTCCACTGGCTTCTATCCTGGAAGAAGAAGAAAAAAACACATTAGGTGAAAGAAGATATCTATAGTAATGTGGTTATACAAAAATTATAACATTAATGCTATAAAAGAATCATTATATCAGTTATAAAAGAATTATACCCAACATTTTTTTAAAATGATTATGGCACTAGCTGTTTAAACAGAGTAATTTAAAGTTCATGGAAATTAAGTATTCTCCATCATAGTAAGACTTAATTTAGGAATAATTATGACAATGTTATTGTCCAACAAAATTGGAATTATAAGCACCATTTCATAAATTAAAAGGAATAAACTGCTTGTTTTATATCTATTTGCATGTGCAGAACCTTTTTTTTTCGTAATTCAATCCATGTATCTAATTTTACAAGGAGTTTATGAAATAAAATACAAACTATGTGATGCAAAACTAAAACACAATTGCAGAATTTTACATGACTGTTTATTAGGTATGAAACTTGTGAAAAGAACTGAATAATGTTTTATACCATGAGCTGCTTGCCAGAAGTGCCATAATGTACTACAGGGTACTTTACTCAAATAAGTGGCACACTGTACCACAGTGTACTGTACTCAACAAGTGGCACATTATACCACAGGGTACTGTACTTGACAAGTGGCACATTCAAATAATGGGTACTGTACTTGACAAGTGACATATTGTAATACTGGGTACTGTACTCAAGAAGTGGCACATTGAACCACATGGTACTGTACACAAAAAGTGGCATACTGTACTACAGGGTACTGAACTTGACAAATGACATACTGTAATACTGGGTATTGTACTTAACAAGTCGCGCATTGTACCACAAGGTACTGTACCAAGCAAGTGGCACAATGTACCACATGATACTGTACTCAACAAGTGGCATATTGTACCACAGGGTAATGTACTTGACAAGTCGCATATTGTTATACCACATTTTGCACTCAGCAAGTGGCATATTCTGCTACTGGGTACTGTATTCAACAAGTGGCATATTGTACTACCACATTTTGCACTTAGCAAGTGGCATATTGTGCTACTGGGTCCTATACTCAACAAGTGGCATATTCTACTACAGGGTACTGTACTCAATGTGGCATATTGTACTATTGGATACTCTACTCAGCAAGTGGCATATTCTACTACTGGGTATTGTACTCGACAAGTTGCATATTGTACTAACTGGCACTCTATGAGTTTCATTAATTTCATGTTAAATCAATATGATATTGCAATTCTAGTTATCACATAACTACAAAGACTTTGTGTTGCTTGATGATCTTGTGTTATGTTGCTAGGTTAACAACAAAGTGTGACATGATTTTACGATGCTTATATAAGTAAGCATTATGCAGAAAACTAGTCAAAATTTACCTACCAGCCAATGTTAACATTTACTGGAAGAGTCTGAATCGGAATTGCTACCACTACTACTATCCACTAATTCCTTTGCCTTCCTCCTCCTGCTTTTGTATTTGTGCTCCTGATCTGACACAGAACCTGTAATAGACGATTTATCAGTAATGCTAGTGTTTCTTCAAATAAATGGAATATGGCATGTGAGCTTGTCAGATACGTTACATGCAGCACGAGAACTTGTCATATACCTTGCATACAGCATGAGAACTTGTCATATACCATACATACAGCATGAGAACTTGTTATATACCTTACAGCACGAGACTTGTCATATACATTACATACAGCATGAGAACTTGTCATATAACATTCATATAGCATAACTCATCATATACCTTGCATACAGCACGAGAACTCGTCATATACATTGCATACAGCATGAGAACTTGTCATATACCATACATACAGCATGATAACTTGTCATATACCATACATACAGCATAAGAACTTGTCATACATTTCATACAGCATGAGAACTTGTCATATACCATACATACAACACGAGAACTTGTCATATACATTGCATACAGCATGAGAACTTGTCATATACATTACATACAGCATGAGAACTTGTCATATACCATACATATAGCATGAGAACTTGTCATATACCATAAATACAGCATAACTCGTCATATACCATACATACAGCATAACTCGTCATATGCCTTGCATACAGCACAAGAACTTGTCATATAAATTGCATACAGCATGAGAACTTGTCATATACATTACATACAGCATGAGAACTTGTCATATACCATACATACAGCATGAGAACTTGTCATATACCTTGCATACAGCATGAGAACTTGTCATATACCTTACATACAGCACAAGAACTTGTCATAGACATTACAAACAGCATGAGAACTTGTCATATTCATTGCATACAGCATGAGAACTTGTCATATATCTTGCATACAGCATGAGAACTTTTCATATACCTTGCATACAGCAAGAGAACTTGCTAAATACCTTGCATATCCCAAGAACTTATTAAATATCTTGCATTATAACATGAGAAAGTGTCAAATACCTTACATGATAACTCTTTAAATACCTTGAATATAGCAAACTACTTCTTTTATTTACAGCAACTGTCAGTGACCTAGCAAAGCTTTTCAGTTTTGCAAGGGGAAATCACTCTGGTCTTGTACAGACAGATCACTGGTCAGGTCATTTTTTTAAAGAGAAGTAGGGTAATATAATAAGTAATCTCATTCATCCAGACTTCATGGTCTGGTAAAAAAATAAAAGTTTTCCTTTTAATGCCACAATGAGGCTTTCCCAAAATTTGGAAAAGTGATTTGATTGGCTGATGAGATGAGGTGATGTAAGACGTTATTGTGATGAGATAATGTCATGTTTTGAAAAAAAAATGGACAGTTTCACTGGCTGATTGAGACATGCCTGCTTCTAATCACAAAGTAATGTTTAATGATATCCTTTTAGTTTACGATGGAATTTTGGCATGAATGACTGCACAAAGTATGTCTAGTAGATGTACTCAGTATTACTGGTATACCGGTTTACCATGGTATTTTTTTTCCAGTGGTACGTACCATGGTACTTTTGCAATGTACTGGTCCTTGTTTTCCATCAGTAAGGAATGTAAGGAAATTCCTGAGTAATCTTGTTACAAATTTAATGATATTAACAGCACGTTTCCATTTTTCATGACAAAATAATTCAACAAATAATTATTTTTTTGTTACAAAACAGTTGTATTTGTCACAAATTAATTTTGAATATTACAAATATAATTATATTTATGATCCTTTAATCACGTGTTTGACATGTGTCATGTATGCCAACATGGTGGCCAAATGGGACATTATGAAAGATATTCGGGCCAAATCCAAGTTTTGGAAAAATGTCAGACTTTTTTTTTTTTTAAATCTAATTTTTTAAGTTATTTACTAGCGTTTGTTAATGTGTTAATTACACATAATCCTTTGTAAGACTGTGAATCATCCTAAAATTTTCAGCAAAAGAGTTGTTTTCTTTTTGAATTTTACATCATTTCTCAAGTCCACAAAATATTTTCTCATTTGTTGAGTAAGTGTGTTTCATGTTTACTGGCCCTCTCTGATAAATATCTTGCCCAGGTGTTGGAATCTCACTCAAAGTTTCACTGCCTATTATATCAGTATGTGCGACTAGTAAATTGTAGGCTTCAGTGTCATCACTTCCTATTTTTATCAACAAGCTTTCTAATGTCAAAACTACGTCAATCCCACTTTTGTTACAGTTTTTAGATTACAACTTATACAACAACTGACCAGTTAATTTTCACTGGGTTTTTTTCTTCGTTTATCTCAAGATAATTAACTTTTTCAAATAATATAATGGATATAATATGGTGTTATTTTGCTATAAATCAGAGCAAGATATTTTTTCCAGCTAATGACGGAAATTTAAAACAAAAGTGTCAGGTCCCTGTCCCAGAACATTAAATTGTTGGTCCCTAAAATAATTGTGGTATACCATGGTACGTATCGTGGTATTTCAAAATTTCTCGTGATATCCAGCTCTAATGTCGAGATAAGTTTACAATGGAATTTCGGCATGAATGATTGCACAAAGTATGTCTAGATAGTTAAAATGAAATTTCTGCATGCATGATTGCACAAAGTTATGTCTAGATAAATTTACAATGGAATTTCAGCATAAGTGATTGCGCAAAGTATGTCTAGATAAGTTTACAATGGAATTTCAGCATTAATGATTGCACAAAGCATGTCTAGATAAATTCTGAGATAGGGAGAAATGTGTTTGTAGTTTCACTTCTACACATGCCTTCTATCAGCAACAGCAATCAATGAAGCATTTTACCAACCCTCATATGACAGAGATCTCATGAGGCAATGGGGTAGTCTGGCCGAATGAGACTACTGTATATACTCGCATATAAGCCGATACCCACTGCAAACTGCACAGACCCAGATCTGCCATTGCATAATGTGCCGGTAGATCTGGGTCTATGCAGTTTGTAAGGACTAATCAGTCGAACAAACAACATAGACCCTGATCTGCCGGCACATTATGCGATGGCAGATTACAGTCTATGTTGTTTGCTTTTGGACCCGGATTATACACAAGTATATACGGTATATAATAAAAGGCCTGAATAGTACTCAGGCTGGACCCAGTATCAATTCTCCACACCAGCATGTGTAATGGTGAGTGGTGGTTTCCTCCTGGTTCAATATTTCCCTCCACCTCAATTACTATGTCTATGTCCTACAAATACCGGCTGCTGCAGGGTATTAAATATTAAAAAGAGAAGTTATTTTACAGCCGATATCAAGCACAATAAACTTTTGATATTTTCTCACCCACGTCAAAAAGAAATCTCTTAGATGTGTGGTCTTTATTTTTCTTGTCTCAGTCTGGCTGTCCTGGGTCATTATATGACTGTTTGATGATGTCATAATTTGGTACAACACTCTTGAATGTTGTCATAAACAGTGTTTGCAAGTACAGTAAGTCAATCATGCGATAAAGGAAAACTGAAAAATTATCAATGTTGAGGTTGGCACCAAGACAAGGAAATTCCTGTCTCAGAGTTACATTATTTGTCCTCTGTTCAGAAAACATTGCAGAAGACAAATAGTGTGACCCCTCAAGCAGTATTTCTCTGTCTTGGTGCCAGCCCAAACACAGCTTTCAATTACATCCCCCCAACCCCAAAAGAAAAAAAGGCTCCCTCACCTGGAAGAGGTGTGTGGACTTCTACTTTAACTGTAGCTGTAGCTGTTACTCTTGTAACATGTGTTGCAATTGGTGTGGCCACTTCAGAGGCATGGGGAGAATTCTGTACAAGAAAATAAACATTTCTAATAAAAAGACCTGCATGAGAGCCAAAATGTAAAAACCTAAACAATCTAATACATGACAATCTCTGAGTGGCTCAAAAACAAAATGGACTAGACCCATTGAAAGAAGTGACAATAAGCCCTAAAACATGTTGGAAAATATAATATGGATATTCGTTACATTAAATCATTTGCCATAATACATGGAAACTTTTTGCCAATAAAATTTTTTGTAAATAAAGAGAAACAGAAAATGCACACATCTACCTGAAACTAAGGGCAAAAATTCATGATAATTTTCTTGGCTCTTAATAAACATGACTCTGCAGTTTTTATGATACAAACTTACAAAACGTAAATTTCATATTTACGAAGTAAAGTTTTGTTTGTCCCATGAACCAGAGAGAAAATCTGATGCACAGAGAATGCAGTTCTACAGCATAGAAAAAAATCAATTTTCCAATTCATGTTGCAAAACGTTTACATCTGATAAGCTTTAACTTTTACATTTTAACAAGAGGCCCAAGTAGGCTTGATATTGCTCGCCTATTACATAACTAAACAGTTGACCATTTCAAAATTCAGGATTCTGCAGTATTGTAAGAACACAACCCTATGTAAACTATCTCCCAAACTTTTATCATGTTAATTTTACCTATTTCACTCTAGTCTGAAAACAATTATTTACAAAAGTATCATAAATATGTATAGTCTCTTGCTCATAATCAAAGTCATCCAATATCTTCATGATAAAAACCTATTTACCAAGTTTTAGCCAAACTGGATGAGAAATATAGTACTTAGATCATAAGTGGTAACAAGCTCAGCCAGAGGCAAGATCATATCATTAATATGCACAATCACACTTATTATAGAATGTACCTCAGAAAATAATGATTTGAGCTTATTACCAAGTGGTAACAAAATGGGATCTAAATTCTTCCCCAAGACTGTTAACTAGCCCAGCCAATCAGACACAAGCTCACCTCATAAATATGCATAGATCTTGCTCATAATCAAACTCATCCAACATCTTGATGATCCAAGACTATTTAACAAGTCTGATAAAAATCTGATTTTAAAAAAAGTTACTGGAGTGCTGACAAGCTCAGCCAATCAGATGCAAGACCAAGTCATTAATATGCATGGATCTTGCTCATAATAATACTCAACTGAGATCCTGATGGTATAACCCTATTTACCAAGTTTGATCAACGTCCCATTAAAAATAGTCCCCAGAGTGGTACAAATCTCAGCGAATCACATGCAAGATCACCTCATAAATATGCACAATGCTCACTCATAATAAAACTCATCCAACAGCTTGATGATATTTGCCTTTTTACCAAGTCTGATTAAAACTGGTTCTGAAATACAGTCTCTTGAGTGGTAAAAAGCTCAGTCAATCATGTGCAAGATCATCCTGTTAATATGTGTAGATCCCACTCACAATAAAACTCATTGGATATCTTGATATAAACCTGTTTATCAAGTCTGATAAAAATCTGATCAGAAATCGAGTTGCTAAAGTGCTGACAAACTCAGCCAATCAGATGCATGATCACCTCATTAATATGTGCAAATCTTGCTTACAATTGTACTCTTCCCAGATCCTGATCATTTAAATCTATTTACCATGACTGATCAAAATCAGTTCAGAAATACAGTCTCTAGGGTGGTAACAAGCTCAGCCAAAGAAAACCTCATTCATGTGTGTGAATCTCACTTATTACTGAACTTATCCAAGATCTTGATGATATAAACGCATATTTCATATTTGATTAAAATTGAATCAGAAATATGGTCTCCAAAGAGATAACAAGCTCGGCCAATCTGATGCAAGATTACCCCATTAAAATGCATGACTCTTGCTCATGATCAAACTCATCTGCGATCTTAATGATATTAGCCCATATTCCAAGTTTGATCAGAATCAATTCAGAAATGTGGCATCCAGAGTGGTAATAAGTAATTGTTTGATGGATGCATGACAGATGATGGATGCAGGGCCATACGATAAGCTCTCTTGGCCTTGTCGCCAGGTGAACTAAAAACTGATTCTTGTACAAAATGTAACAGCAAGATATTATGCAAAATAGTACATGCAAGAGAGTGACAAGTTTTGGACAGTAACCGAACTTACATTTCTACTACTACAACTACTGCCTCCAAAGCTTCCACTTCGACTTCTGCCACCAGTAGCTCCCCCTTCTGTGGGTACTGTGGTGGTTTCAACAACAACCTCGGGTTGCACAATAATCTCATGTGATGAAGAATACTGTGAGGGCTCCTCTGATATTGTTGTCAAGGAGATATCTGAAGGAATCTTGGGATACAGTCTACGACTTGAACGTGTCCGCACTGGACGAAGTTTTTTCGGCTTTGATTTTGGTGAGGGTTCTGGTGATGGTGTTGGTATTCTATCTGCACTATCTTTGGGACGAACCTAGAAAACAAGGCATAGAACCACTTTATCTGAATTCAATTAATTGCTACCCAGAATGTTAACAAAATCTATTAAATGTAATTTTTAATTGCTTTAAATAATTAAAGTCCTTCATATTTGGTTATATCCAAGTTAATAATTTCTAACAAGGATTAAAAAGGTCCAATTCGACAAACTTTAGAAAAGATGTCCAAGTACATATAAATCACAAGGACAGAAGTTTGATTTTAAATGAAAAAAAAATGATACAGTTGTTTCCATTTATGGCTGTGTATGTGGATAAATGAGACTAAATCAACATAAGTACCTTGATTTATCCAAATCCATCAACAATAGGGGGATGGGCAAGAACTTGTTTAAAATAATAAAGAGTTCAGATATTTGTACAATTGTCATGGCTTCAATCATGTGTTTGGATAGATCAAACTTCGATAAATTGAATTTGGATAATTGGGGCTGCAAAGTAATAATTCAAATAACTATTGTGTAGCTGATATAATCAAGGCTACATATCTACAATGTCATTTAAAAACCTTATTCATGAATTAGAAATTACTCTGAATTCACTATTTTTCACAAGGTCCTGAATTCTGTAGGTTTTATGATTGCTACAAACCATTCATTTATTTACGGACCTTAAAAACAATGATTCTTCTTTGGAAACTATAAGTCCCAAATCCAAATCCATGAATTCAAGTACCCACAAAAATGACATTTTTCACAAAACTGCAAATTGATTCCCCCGGAAATAAATGAATTGAGTTTAAGAAATGGATTTTGTCTGAGAGCAAATGCAGAAATTTCCCACAATTAACAAACAAGACTTAATCTAAGAGACAGAAAATAATGCCACATACCTCTCCGCTGGGTCCCACTATGGACAATAACACAGGCAGCAGCAGCAACCCATTGAGTAGACCAATCAGCACCAAGAATGCTAGTACATTGAAAAAGTATCTGAAATTAAGAAAAATCAACCTGAATCATCACTGTGAAAGGAAGAGAAGAGGAAGACAAGGACGATGATGATGATAGTGATGGTAGTGTTGTTATTTGCTGTATGTGGTGGTGGTGTTAATGATGATGTTGGTGGTGGTGGCAGTGGTTGTGGTGATGATGGTAGTGGTGATGAAGATGATGGTAGTGGTGGTCATGCAAAGCAAATAACATTAATAGTGATTCTGAGAAATGCCAGGCATCAACAACATTGCCTTAGATTTAATATATGGCAGAGTCAACAGAAAATTGCCTACGAGTGCTTACAAAAGTTACTAGTCCACTTTATGTTATTACAGGAAGTGCTAGTCCACTTTAAACTATTAGAAGATCTATGGTAGATTGACTTAAAAGTCCTGACCTACATAGATAAAGTTGTGCAAACTAGAGTAGATTCTTAAAATCCCCTCATTCTTGGCAATCCTGACAATCCTAACAGTTATTTCCATGGTAACACCATTATGTCCTAAAACAAAAGGTTGTGAATTATGTGGCACACTTAACACTTTTAACACATCTGCTAATTTCTTGGCAAGGAAAAATAATGCCCCATCAAAGACCTTGGTTTGGAAGAGAGTCAAAATATCCACTTTTTTTAGATGTATATTAAAAAATATAGAAATGCACTTCATACTGCAAAGCAAAATGCGTTTTTAAATCCAATAACAGAAAAATATCCAACAGTTGTCAAATATGGTATTTTTCTTATATATATATGAGCTATGAGAAAAAAAAAAGTAACTACAACTGTCTTGTTATCTAAGCACTTTTGTGGACAGAACGGTTGTAAAGCATTTAACTTTTTCCTCCACTTAAAACTGTCTCTTTTCATTACTTAACCAAATATTAAAATTGTCTATATTCATTACTTAGCTAAACTACTATGAAAAGGGAAATCTCTAGCTGCTATACCTACCCCCATCCATGTCTTACCAAGGTGCATAAAAAGAGCTTGAGCTGCTGGATATATTTTTAAAGTTTAGGATTGAGGGGGGAGATGTAAGGAGCAATGAAGATTAAGGTGAAGTAATGATGACTCACATTTATAGGTGAAGAAAAGGATTGGGCTTAAAAGACAATACATCTGATAATGCTTAGGATATGCCAGTCAGCACAGTTACTAATTTGCATGTATGTGCTTGAGTCCACTGGAAAAAGTCCCAGCTAGAACTACTGATTCAGACTTGTGTTTGGTCGACAAGGTTTTAATTTTTCATTCCATCACCATTTCTCAGGACTACCACAGTTCTTGATCTTCTAGTGCATATGCAATTGCATATTATGATCTACTTTTTGTCAATCACTGTGCTGACATTTGGAAGCTACCTGGTACAGTGGACATTTTTTCCAACCACAAAAATTCTGATTTTATGGTTCAGTATACACTGTCCAATCAAGGTCAACCCACCCACCCCCATCAGTGTGCCCTAAATTTGAGGGCAAACTGGTACAACAGATGGCTCTTCCTGTCCCCCCCCCCCCTCCATTTCCAGATTCATCTCCTTACACAAACAGCCCTGACACTGATTAGAGCCAGCCCTATCCCAGCTATAAACAGCCAGCAGTTATTTATTTTGAAAACCCCACTGGCTTATCTCCCTTTGTATCCAGACCACACAAAGCTTAGAGGGTTTGCATGACAGGGGGAAGAAAGAGGTTACCATACATATCCAAATAAAGACACCCTCCCTGGTTTATCTTCATCTGCTAAGGGACCACACAAATGTCAGATAATTCATTGCTATGGCATGAGAATATACATGGTACTAAATAATGATAACTTTCATACTTTCTGAAAACCTTTGCAAATACTCACAAATAACATATTCATCAAATTAAGAAGTTAAAATTTAAACCTGTTCATGTAGCTATGAATATACATTTCTTCTGAATGATTAATAAATGTTCATTATATTAAGTCACTTATTTATAAAATAATAAAAGAAAATTGTCAATAATCTAAAAGTATTGGTGAGAATATGATGTACAATATAACCAAGGAATAAGTGGGATGCTATATTAGAATAGGTACAGTAAGCAAACATTCAGGTGACAGGCTTATCTAAGAACTTTCCCACTACAGTGCCATAACTCCTACCAAGACAATCAACAACCAGATTAAAATTGGCACACTGTAATTAACTAAGCCAAATATACCTCACTGCCTGGAACACTTGTATACTAATCCTTCCACCACCGTAAATCTATCCTCTGCCACCAATCAATGTGCACCTTACTCTGGCCACTAACCTGGCATAAGAGGAAGTCATGGGTTCACACTGGTGGCAGAAGTGGGGTATAGGAATTTACATTGGTGGCAGAAGGGATACAGGCATTTATATTGGTGGCAGAACTGGGATATGGCATCCACATCTCTGTCAGAAGTAGGAGACAGAAGTGTACATTAGCAGAAGTGGTATCATGCACTGGTGGTAAAAGTAAGATGGATATAAATCAGTGTCATAAAACAGGATACAAGGGTTCACATTTATGATAGAAACAGAATATAGGTTTCACTTTGGTGGTAGAAGGGTAGAAGTGAAATTTGGGGATTTAATGTGATTGCAGATGTTTGCTGGATTTACACTGATAGTAGAAAAGGGATAAAGGGTTCATCTTCCTGGTAGAAATGGGATATTAACAGTTTTTACTGGCTGCAGAAGTGGCATGGATTTACAATAGTGTCAAAAGAGGTATACAGTGGTTGCCCTTGGTGGCAGAAGTGAAAGAGAGGTTTTATCAGTGAAAGTTATTAACACACTATTATACTTCATCAACCATTGCAAACACTGTCCCACACATATACAACTAATGTGAATCCTCATATCCATTTGTGTCACTTAAGTGAAGGCTGTATCCATTTCTGCCACTTAAGTGAACCCTGTATCCATTTCTGCCACTCAAGTCTACCCTGTATCCATTTCTGCCACTCAAGTCTACCCTGTATCCTTCTTCTTTAAACTTCTGTCACCTGTGTCTCCATTAGCCAAGACCATAATCCCAATATCCCATATCTACCACAAAATACACTCCTTAACAACTGTTCCTTAATCTATTACATCTTGTATACTGCCTAGTATGTGTTGTTGCAAAAATGAAGAAAAAAAAATTCCCCTGTAAGTACCCCATTCTATAAAAGTATCGAGTATCTGCACCTAAAGCTTCAGAGGTGAAATAAAAATGTTTTCTTTGAGAAAAGCATATTGGGAGTAGATTTACTGGTTTTCCTATTTACATATCTTAACCTGACTAAACAGATGCCCTGTCCCTAAATCTGCTGAAACCACATCACTGCCATAGTACAGCTGTGTGGTACGTTCCTATGGTATATCCTCAAACTTGAGCAAGTTCTTTAAAAGTAAAGTCTCAACAAATTTTACCATCACTTCAATTTCCATGTACTCTGCAAAGTTACAGCCAAGATTTTGTTGAGTTGGGCAATCTTCCTACTGAATGCACACTCTCAAAGACAACTTTAAAGAATTATTTAACATATGCCTTCAAAGTTCAAACATTTTCCAAGCACTCGTTTAAACCTTTTCTCTTAACCATGTTAGCAGCTAAACTTAAATGAAAGGCATCATGCAGCTAAGAAAATTAATGCCATTTCTTTTACCTCAAGGACTTGATTGTCTTAATCATAATATATGTTATAATGTAACAACCTGACAATCTATAAAGCCTGATCTCCCCCCCCCCCCATAAGACATAAAATCACAATAATTTCATAATTACTTAAATATGTAAGTTCATAAAAAGCATAATTTTCTTATTGAATAATTTCAAAGCAAGTAAGACAATTTACCAATATCTGGCTGGGATTTAACCAATAGACTTTAACTGTTAACTTGAACCTAAATCTAAAATTCACCACTCTGATTGGTCATTTGAAAGTCAGATTGTGTCCAATAAAATTTCTCAGGTAAGGCATGTTGATGAAACCGGAGTCAGATGCCTAACTTAACCCTTGCATCATCCTCCTATCATTCAGCTATGCAATTTGCATCAATCATCTACCATTATCCTGTTTGTAAGTATGTGGGCTATCTCCAACCACCTTGAACACCATATGGCTTTTTAAAACTTTCAAATCAATCTACTAACATCAGTTTTTATCTGGCTACAGCCCCAACTAACAAGGAACATCTTATCTAAAAAGCTTCTGGTAGGCCCATTATGCCTACACTGTATGGGGAAAAACAGCAGAAAAAAGGAGTCCAGTGGAACCTCTATCTATAAGACAAAACTAGGGACCAGTGAAAAGTGCTTTTTGTAAATACAATTTGATTAAATATTAATATATATAGACTAAGTTACAATTGGGATCTAGACCAATCACTAAATTGGGATCTGGATCAATCACTAAAGTGGGATTTGTATTTAAAGAATATAATTCACAAATCTGATTTTAAAAAATATTTCTTTTCTTTGTTATCTTATGTACCGGTATTATTTTACATTTCTGGTCACTGGACATAAAAATCTCAACTTTAAATCTTTATTCAATTTTTGCATGTAGTGTAATGACTTAATATTCTAGAAACCCGAGCCTTTGAGTTTTGAATTTCATTCTCAAAGTTTCAAGAATGCTTATAGGTGGGTGTGTATCACTGATTGTTCAGCATCCCCAGTGCAATTGATATAACCCTGGCAATCAGAGGAATGTAGCAGCTGGAGAGACAGAAAGATGGTAGATAGCTGTGGAGGGCAAATTTGCCAGAACAAGCTAGGTCTGTAGATTTATGGGATCTAATAAGACAGTTGTAAAGAATATGAGTTTCGTCCTTCCTACCCCCTACCCATTACCTGCCTGTATTTATCTGTATACCATCATACTTGCATATAAGCCAATACCAACTGCAAGCTGCAAAGACCCAGATCTAAAAGTGCATTATGCGATGGCAAATCTGGGTCTATGCAGTTTGTAAGAACTAATCAGTAGAACAAACAACACAGAACCTGATCTGCTGGCACATTATGCGACGGCAGATCAGACTCTATGTTGTTTCCATTTGGACCTGGATTATACAGAAGTATATACGGTATAACATGCATCCAACAGACTGGAATTTGTCATAACATAGTGCACAGGCAGGTCAGGGGTCTATATTATTCATTCTACTTGAGATTTCAAGCAAACAACATAGAACTTGCTCTGCTGCTGCATTATGCAATGGAACATCTAGGTCTATGCTGCAAACTGTTACATGCATTAATAGTCAAATGTAGTAAAAACAGAGGCAAACAGCCTTTTGTTAAAATCCATATTAATTGGTTCCATCTTTTCATGGACTCACTCCATCCTTAAATGACAAAATTTGCAATTTATAAACAGCAACTGCTTTTAATGTTTTTCCATTTTGAATAAAAGTAATTTTTTGCCTTTTTCTAGTTTTATAATGTTTTGAGGATTTTTAACATTCAAGCAAATATGAGTATTTCTGGCAAGGAAAAATCTCCATTGATTTACATCTCTGTTTAATTTTGTTACATTTTTTTTTTTTTTTTACTGTTTTCCTGTTTTTCATTTGTTTCATAAGTCATTTTGAGGCACTTTAATATGATTTTTGTTCAAGTTTAAAAATGTCCTATGTTGAGGCAAAAATCAGTAGTACTACAAAAAGGAAAATGTCCACCTATTATCTAAATCTACAATAGGTAAAAACTATGTTATACTGTATAATTTTAGTCTTGCAGTTTCTAGATAAAAATACATACTGCAGCATTGTTAATTTCTGACCTTCACAAGTCACAAGAAACTTAGGTACAATTAAAACAAAAGTTTAGCAGCTATTCGTTAAGAAACTACAAGTCATAAAAATATTTTGTCTTTAAATTTTGATGCTAAAATATTTATTAACAATGCAGACGATGATTTATATAAAGAAAAAAAGTAATTTATTTATTTAATAAATAAAGGAGTCTTCAAATTGACAATATTGATTCTTTTACATGTTTTCGAAACTTATTCACCTTTCCTTATTACCGTATTTGCTCACATATAAGCCGATACCAACAGCAAACTGCATAGACCCCGATCTGCTGTCGCATAATGTACCGGCAGATCTGGATCTATGCCGTTTGTAAAGACTAATCAGTAGAACAAACAACATAGACCCTGATCTGCCAGAGCATTTTGCGAAGGCAAATCAGCATCTATGTTGTTTGCATTTGGACCTGGATTCTACGCAAGTATAGACGGTACTCAATATCTGAAAGAACTTGAACTCAATGGCTAGATAAATTACTTCAATGGCTGTATCAGTGCATACTTCAAAGATTTCTTCTGGACATTAATGAAAAACTATGTAGAATAATTGTAGGTCAACTGGGCAGTATCTGTCAGCCTAAATAATTTTTCCTTGTGAAATATACCACTAATTATTGTTCTGGCTTGTCTTAAGAACAGTGTCTCTCTACCACATTCCATGGGCCATAGGTAACATATCAAGCTGACAATGATAAGGTGGGACCCCCATCCTGTTCCATTGATCAGTTAACCTCAATCCTTTAGTAAGCAACCTATCATCAAGTAATAATGCTGAACATGTAAACTTTTTAGAAGTTTGAATGTATCCAACAAGAGCTAGGCATTAAACACAATCAGTTTTCACTGGATGTCCTATGCATACATACATGGAGGTGTTGGGATCATTTGAAAATTATTCCAACTCTATATTGGGCACATACAGCTAGCTTCTTTATATTTAAGTGACAGATTTAGCAGTAACATAGAAAAGACATGGCTCACTGCTCTACGTAGACCTAACTACATCAAGGGAAAATTTAAAAATTACTTACTAACCTAATTTTTTCAGGTCAAAATGATATATGATTTGTTAAATTTTCAAGGTATCACGCAGATATTTGAACAAATTTATAATCTGTGCAAGAAAGGTTTACAGCTTTGAAAAAATGGACAGGAATAAAAGAGTGGTTGTCCATTATTCAAATAAATAATGGTTAATCCAGAACTTGAAGCCTAAGTAATTTTTCCCACGGAGTGCCTCAGACATGCTACTGGGTGGTCCAGTTACTCAAATCAGATGTATAATTGAACAGAGAGTCTACAAATCCACCATCTTCAAACAGATTCATAGCCCACCTCGACCACCAAATTTTTACACCAATCTCTCCTCGGCTATTTGTTCTTTATCAGTATTTTCGATAATTTCTTGATGTAGATATATTTTTATCCCTTACTGATTGACTTAGATGTACACTGAAGTGCTGCTTTCTATGAAAAGAATTTATGTGCACGGAAGTTAAGTGATATTCAATCAGGCATACTGGTATACTAACCAAAATTTGTTTTTAATACTCAAGTCAAATTGGTTCTCCATTATCAGATTATCTAGTTTTTTTTCTTCCCATTCTTATCATCAAAGAAGGTTGCAAAGTATGTCTTGAGTCAAGCAATTAATTTTGAAAGTCAATTTCAAAACCATTAGTTACAAACCAGAAAATCTTATCTGATTTTTGTACCCCAAGTTGGGATAAAAACAGAACCTTTAACTTCCCCTGTGCTATACAAGCTATCTTTTTTATATATAAAACTAGCCCTAAAATTAACTGAAAAGTTAAAAGCCAAATGAACAGTTTTGTGAATTTTTAAATCTAAAGAAATTTTGAAACTAGGAAGTTTCAACAGATGGAGACCAAATATGAGGAAGACATTAACTTAGATTACCAGAATTATAAACAAATTTTAATAATAAGCACATAAATGGTCTATTCTACAATTGAAAAATGGGTAGGTGGAATCCCAAAAATTTGGATGATTTATCAAAGTAAGCAAAGGTAGGATTTGCAAATATTATGCAAAATTTTCATACAATCTGTAAAATTTTGGTGCAATTTTTGAGACATGAGTACAAATTCAGCAATTGTGCATCCTAAAATAAACCTTGGGAAATGGAAAAGAATAATTTGTAAATATTTTAGCTTTAAAAAGTTGATGAGAAATATCTTTTAAGTTAAAAATAAATTCATCCATATTCCTCAGTAAAATAAGTACCATTTAATTCTTAAAAATATGTTATAAAAACAACAAGCATAGAAAGAACTATGTGTATTTAAAGTTTTCTACAGCCCATCTCTCCATAAAACTCACCTTCATGTTTTGATTGGCAAGACTATTGTGAAAATTTTGAAAATGACCCTCAATTTACATTGTATGGACATCTTTCATAACATATTCATTTATCACTAAACCTTAAAATTAAAAGATACTTGATTTCATTCCAGAAAGATGCTACCAATATTCAGGATTGTCATTTAAATTTTCTTGGGATTTGATTTACCAAGCACCAGCTCTCATCATCCACCTTTTCAAAACCATTTTGAAAACACAGTCTCATATGCAAACATGTATATTCAAAGTTGCATAAATCTTGGGAGTACAATCTTGGCAGAAAAAAACAATTTACTGAGAGAAAAAACATGACAATCTGCAGTAAAGACTGTGACACATTTGCTATTCTTGGCATTGAATTTATACATCTGTCAAAGGGAATGCCAACCATCACATCAAATCAAGGCTGCATAAATCAACATAGATGTCGCTGGTGCTACTATAAATTCTGCTCAGACTCCAGATGAGAAGTTGGACAAGAGGGCAATAAACAGGGTAATCGAAAAATACAATGCAACATTCATTACTACATATTGTATGTGAACATTGTTTTTGTTTGCTGGTTTTTAATGGCACTTTCAACACAATATTGGTTATATCATGCTGAGGAACTATGAACTAAGTGCTTTTCCCAGAGACACATCGAGGCAGCCAACCAGGGCTGGCCTTGGCAGTATTGAACCTGCAACCCTTGGATTACGAGTCCAACACTCTACCTACTGAGCTACCATAGCTCCAACTATTGTATAGTCTGTCATATTTCATACACTATAATGTTTCATAAACCATATATCCATAAAAAATCATTATTTCTTTTGCATTAATTTTTGGTACAGAGAACTTTATATTCTGGAGTTGAAAATTCACTCGCCCAACAATAAATGTAACTGAAAATGTCTGGTAGTCAAATTAATTTTCCACTTACTCGCCTCATTGGGTGAGTGCTGATTCAGTGTTGACCAGCGCTTTTTTTTAATGACAAGGATACAGTCAAGGGTATTGCTAATTTTGTTGATTGTTGTAAGCCATACTTTCTACTAGAAATTTGTTTTCCATTTGTTTTGATCAAGCTCATACAAGCAGTTTGCTCTCACTCTTTACTGCTAATAAACATTTACCAGAGGGAGAGCAGACTGGTCTCAATTTTCTGTAATTACTTACAACTGGTGTTAGAAGGATCACATAATAAATTCCAGAAAACAACCTTTCATATAATCAAATATAGGTTGTTAACACTGCCCTCTTTTAATGAGTAAAAGTTCATTCTGAGCAAGTAAAATCTTTCTAGTGCTTGCCTGACTGGGTGAATGGAATTTTATAAATTTGTCAACTCCAAGTATTCTTTCTTATAAAGATTCCATAATAACTGGTACTCAAGGATCCATTGCAACTTAAAATTAATATTTCTTACGTGTAATTATTTATTTGTACAACTCATAACATAATGAAAAGAAGTGTACAATAAATTATAAATACTGTATTTTCTGATGTCCACAACTTTTAGGGCTGTAAATATCCACTGCTCTGCCATCTAAATATTTTCATGGCCAAAAAATAATAAATTTGATTTGACCAGAAATCTATGTAAGACATAGGAGAAAATGTTAAGAAGATGCATTCTTCTGAAAATCCTGATTCCAGAAAACCTAAATTTTCTTTCATTTTCTTTCCAGCATTTCTGTCCATGGCCTTTAATGGTCACTCAACACCAATTTTAAAATTTATTAACTGTATATGAAAATTACATTTTTTTGTCTTTTTTTCTTACTCTAAAATAAATTAGTAGTTTGAGGGCACAGATATTGAGGAATTTTGAGAATTTTCACAGGGAATCACCTAAAAGTGATTTTCAATTAATGATTTTATTTTACAGAATATTGTATATCACAACACCTTAATTGTTTTTGAACACTCCAAACAGATGCAATGAATCCATTGAACTTTTAAACATGTAACTGTAACTTTCATTATCAAATCAATCAAAAAAAGAAATATCAGGATGTAAAAACTGACAATGTCTCAGCTTTTATTTGGAGTATTTTGAACAGAAATAAAAAAGAGGACTTTTTTAAGTATACAAATTACAAGATCATAACCCTTTGCTGTAAAAGAACCCTTACTATTCCCTCCTGAAGCCTCCTATGACTTCCATTTGAAAGAGTAAAAATCTCCAAAAACAAAATGTACTGGTACACACTATTAACACATTTTCCTCTTTGGAGCCCCCACCTGCAGCAAATTTGTTTAGACTGAATGTATTTGCCGGGATAGGTTACTGGTCAAGGTAGCATGCATTCCAGGCCAGCCACTAGATGGGTGGTCTTCCTTTAACTCCTGGTCTGTTTTTATTACTTCCACAGGGAGTTGTGATACCTTTGTGCTAGAGGGCATTTTACAGGGCACAATAGTTTGCATTACATGGTCCAGTAGCTTTTAAAAGCTTTTTATACCAGCTCTCTTGTTTGTGATCCAGTCACAAAGTTGAATGTGAAATTGCTTTAGTTTAGGTACAGAAAGTGGTTTCACCTCAGTTCCAATAGGGTACTGGTTCTTTTCATCTCTAAGACTGCCTAATTAAATTTTTTTAAAACATTCTTTACATTAGCCCTTTTAATTGGCATACTTTTGAATTCAAGACACACAACACTTACATTAAAGCTATCAACCGCACACTTTAACTCTTTTTTTTTTTTTAATGTTGAAAATTTTGGCCAAACTAGCAGTATTATGTAAATAAAAAAGGGATTCCTTGTGGACTACAACCAAAACCAAGCAGATATTTGACCCATGATGACTAAAAAAAGAGATTGTGTGACTTGATGACCATAAATCTAAATCGCTACAAAGATACTAAAGAAACACATGCCAAAGTTTTGAGAAATGAAAATTACCAGATAGTCCCACAACATCTAAGACAGGAATCTAATCCAGGCCTGGAGATCATAAAACTCTTGAGCCCAAGCGTGATATTTAGTTTTTTTTTTCAGTGAATCAAGTGTGACATTACAAATGTAAACTTTGTGATGACACAAAATTTTGAGCTCAAAACTCAACCTCAGAAGTTTTATGATTTCTTGGCCAAGCTGGTTTGTGTCATAACTTGTACAATCAACTCTACGGTAAAAACAACCTTTTCTGTGAGACCACCTGTCTTAAGAGACCACTGAATTTGATTCCATTCCTGATACTGTCAATCTCAAAAAGACTTGTCATGAAGGACTACATGCCTTCAGGAAGAGCACATATTTTGCTCTCCAGTGTTTTTCACTTAAGAGTGGTTCTAGTGTTATGAGTAAAAGCAAGATTTACAATTTTAATACAGATATACTTATTTAAAAATTTAATACAGATATACTGATTTACAAATTTAATACAGATATACTGATTTACAAATTTAATACAGATATACTGATTTACAATTTTAATACAGATATACTGATTTACAATTTTAATACAGATATACTGATTTACAATTTTAATACAGATATACTGATTTACAAATTTAATACAGAAATACTGATTTACAATTTTAATACAGATATACTGATTTACAATTTTAATACAGATATACTGATTTACAATTTTAATACAGATATACTCATTTACAATTTTAATACAGATATACTTATTTACAATTTTAATACAGATATACTTATTTACAACTTTAATGACTTTACATGGAAATAAAGAATCAGAAGTGCAAGGTGGAAAAAAAAAATTCTCCAATAGTTTAACTTAGTTAATTACTGTGAACTGATTTATTTTCATGGGTATTAATTTTCACGGCTATACATTTTCATCGGTATAAATTGTCATGGTTTTGTGAAAAATGACATTTTTGTCAGTAATTAATTTAACAATTTGTGGAAGGGGTCTCTGTTGTTTTCAGAGAAGGATGATTGTTTCTTGGGTATTTGAATTTGTGACTTGTAGCCACCATAAAATTCAAAAAAAAATAGTTAACTGACATATTTGACAGGATTTATAAAATTCACAAAAAATAGTTAACTGACATATTTGACAGGATTTATAAAATTCACAACAAATAGTTAACTGACATATTTGACAGGATTTATTGCAGGATTTAGCCTTTGAAATGACAAGTGTAGCACAGTCTGTTCTAGGAAAAATTACCTCCCTTGAGGGTATCATGCTATAAATCATATATAGGCATGTGACTAACATTATGGAACTGTACTGTAATAGATGAACCCATGTATAATGCAAACTTGGGAGGGGGGGGGGGGGGGGGAGACCAATCAGATCTACTGTTACTTGTCATGCTGCCAGATCTGGCCCCAGTATTCATTAAACTCCTCAGCTTGAGTACACACTCAAACTCAAATTTTGATATTAATAGAGAACAAACTGATTTAAATATGAGAGATTTTAAAGTTGTGTTTCATTCATTTGAAGAATGTTGATAAATTTTGAGTCATTTTATGAAAATATAATGAGTATGATGTAATCCAAATAATCAAAATTTTAATTTCAGCATGAAATCAAGTTGAGGAGCTTCATGTATACGAGATTACAAACAAATCTCACACTTAAACTTAGGCTCAATTCAAAACACTGCCGTATAATTGGTCAGTGGTTTTGATGTTAGCCAATCAGACCTTGTAATGTTTAATTAAACCTAAGTTTGAGTGTAAAAAAGGTTCGTAATCTTAGGTCCTGGTGCCTTTACCTATTGTAATAAATGTAGATACAAGAACTTAATAATAATATAAGTCAATGACATAGATAATTTGATCAGGCTCCATATTCATAAACTCCTAAGCTCGAATACACACTCAAACTCAAATTTTGATACTCAATAATGAAACTTCAGATTTAAATACAGAAGATTTAAAAGTTGCAATTTATTCAGTTGAAGAATGCTCATAAATACGGGGAGTAATTTGATGAAAAAAATACAAGTATGAAGTAATCCAATGGATCAAAATTTTAGTTTGAGGGTGTACTCTAGTCGAGTAGTTTGAGGGTGTACTCTGGTTCAGTAGTTTCATGAATATGGGGCCTTTGCTGTTTGCTTGAAATCATGTTTATGCCCATTACAGTGATCATGTGATTGACAAGTATCTTCTGATTGGCTTCCTCAAGTTCATGTAATCGATTCATAGATCAAAAAGCAAAGACCCCAATCTGCTGGTGCATTATGCATCAGTATGCTGTTTACAGTTGGATGCCAACTATGTAGAATAACAGTATGTAATATGCAAAACTTGTCCAAACATTAGGTTTCAATATTTACAAGCAATTATGGATCCTAAAGCCCCAAAATTGATTGAATAAACCTTTAAGCTAGAATCAAGTCCAATAAGTTTTACTCATGTTATCGTAATATCTACAGCCATATGTCCACTTTCCTCAAATCTCATATGCATGCAGCAGTGGTGCAAAAATCCTTTGTCCAGTAGACCAGGACATGTTTAAAATTTTGCTGGGAAAGCAAAGATGTTAGTCACTTGCCCATTATTGTACATAGAATATAAGGGAAAATTC
This sequence comes from Margaritifera margaritifera, assembly GCA_029931535.1. Classification (NCBI taxonomy): domain Eukaryota; kingdom Metazoa; phylum Mollusca; class Bivalvia; order Unionida; family Margaritiferidae; genus Margaritifera; species Margaritifera margaritifera. The sequence goes on from JAQPZY010001338.1 coordinate 245,466, forward strand.
CAGATTATTGAACATTTTCATGAAAATCTCGATCCTGTCTATGTAGACTCTGAATGCTGAAATTCATGGTTCATACAGCACTGTGGAGTTTTTTTCCCAAGGACCTTTCAAGGACTTTTAAAAAGTCTTTAAGGAGCATTTTTTCACATGGAAATTAAACTTTCTCTCTATATATTACTTTATTTACCACTGCATAAAAAGGTACAAAAGTTGAAGAAAACACATAACTGTGTCACTACTGCAAAGGAATGCTATTCCCTCTGGTAACTACTGGTGTCATGTGTCTTTTGATCCACCCAATTTCCTTCCACTTTATTTATTTATTCATTATATTTGGAAAAATGTAAATAACAAAACTTCTGAATTTAAAACCAATATACATTTTAATAAGTCTAAAAAATTTCAATAAATGGATAAATGAAAGGAGTTTTTGGCAAAATTGTCAGAGTTTTTCAACAAATTCAAGGACTTTTCAGGGATAAAACCAACTTTTTGGAAATTCAAGTGGTTTTCAAAGCAACCCCTCAAATTCAAGGATTTTTCAAGGTTGTATGAACCATGAAAATTCTTTAATTTACGTTTTTAAAAATGTAAAAGAACAATATTCCTACCTAACAATGAAGTCAAATTCTGCTCCGACCAACATAATAATTCCCAGAAGTGTTGAAATAGCTCCATGAATCACAGGTGCCGAAGTGTGTTCCAATGACACTAGCATGCGCTTGTTTCTTGACCCTATGGCAGTGACAAAACCCTGGAAAATAGTATGAACTTGTCAGTGTCTACATTTTCAACTAAAATATATGTGGAAAATTATTAATGACAATTATTTTCATGACTCTTCTTCTTTCACAATTAAATATTGCAAAACAAAACTTGTAATATTGATAACAAATCCTGTCATTACAAAATCATTTAAAACTTCTTCCTTACAAATTATCAAAATTAAGTCTTTGCAGTTATGCCATAAACAGCATATTAAACTTGTATTCTGTTCACTAGACAAGAAACTTAAGAAACTGTTAGATATATGATGCAGATTGCTACCATATGGCATCATCCATCTCATTTCATAATTTTTGTATCTAATCAACACCCATGTGATATCTATATATTACACATACAAGAGACTCCCTTTTTTCAGACTGCCTTTTATTTAACTAGAAAAAACATACATAAAAACTTGTGAAAACTTTAACACTGAGGTTAATTTAGGGTGTAGACTGACATACACACACACAGACACCAAAGTGATCACTCTGTCAAGCTTACACCAAGGAGGGCTCAACAAAAACTAGACTTACCACAGATATGTGAACAGTGAACTCCACCCCTATCCCCACAGTCATGACGAGAATGACGGCTGGTATGGCACTCAGTTTCAGCCCCGTCAGGCCCATGAAGCCAAACAACTCCAGCAATATCATACCCAACACCACAACCTGAAAATCAGCAAAGCACATCTCTGATAATAATTTGAAGAGGAGGCCTACGAAAACATAAAAAATTGCCAGTTTAAAAGTTTATAGATCTGCTGTAAATCTTGAAACAAAAAAGTCCTTCAACAATACAGGTAAATGTAGGCCATTTTAAAACTGTTTAAATGCTGCAATTGTGTGCTGCATACTGCATATTTCTCTCTGAAGGATGTCACCAGATGGCAGTGGCTTGTCCCCTTGCAAATCACCACAAGCATATACTACAAATAAAAGCAACACATTTGATTGTGACATTGCTAATTTTTTCCACAGAATTCCATTGCATTTATGAAACTGAATTATATCTTCACTCTTTGCCCTAAATCCTGCCCCCACTTGTTTGCATAGGAAAATATTCACTAATTACACAAAAAGTGGACAATTTTACAGACTTATTACAAAATTATTTTTTTTATTAAAAATGAACTAACTTCAAACTTTAAGCACAATTAAATCTATACTTTTGGAGTTGCCAAAACTCAAAGCTACTGTATATTCTCCACATTTTTGTCAACTATGTGAGGACCTTGTCAGATTTTACTCAAACATGTTTACCTGTATTATGTAATATTGTGATATCAGTCACACATTTTTGTCAACTTTGTGAGGACCTTGTCAGAATTTACTCAAACATGTTTACCTGTATTATTTAATACTGTGATATCAGTCACACCAGGCAATAGCTGCTGGCCCTTGTATTGGTCATTGATAAAGATAAAGTAAGGTTGATTGACATGATGGACCTATTACGACATGAACATACCACAACAGCAGCCAGCCATGGGTTCATCATAACCAGTGACAGGACTAAAAAGGTGACTGCCAGAATACACAACAGGGCTAGCATTAGGTAAAACCTCAGCTTGATGTACTGCTCCCAGTAGGTGAACGGAACCCCAGATGGGTAGTTTGGCAGTCCCCTTTCGCTGAAGGAATCACACACTGAACGAATTTTCTAGAAAAATGAGAAAAAGAATAAGTAGAAAGATTTGTTAGGTTATAAAGATCTAAGAATATTTCGTAATTACATACATAAATGACATATAATTTGACATTTATGTTTTTCAATTGTTACATTACATGCATATATACATGTAAAAGTGTGCATTTATATATACAAATGTAAATCAATGGTCTTTTATTTACTATACTTACATATCTACTGTATGGATAATGACTGAATACCTATTAATTTATAGCATCTAAATTTTACCAGAATTAAACAATATCTGGGGAATTAAAACTATTTATTTATTAAGAATAATGTCGCTTGTACATTATTCTACCATTACAATCTACAAGTTTTAAAACTGTAGAGGCTTTATATTTTTGAAGTCTTTGATAATCAAGGGGAATAAACAAGACTCATGTAAAGACGACATATACCCCTGGCCTCACACTGAGATATGGACATGTCCCACTGAAAGAACCATATGGTGCAGAACTCTCAATTGTTATACTACTTATACTAAACTTTTCAAGGTAACAAAAAAAAAAAAAAACAACACTGAAGGCAGAAAATTGTAGGCATCAAATGCATTTCTATCCAATTTGCATGACGTGTACCAAGTCTGATTGAATACTTTGAATGGTTTGCAAGTTATGCTCTGGAAATGAACATGTTTATGAACAGACAGACAGACATAGCTATAGCTATATCCTCCCATATTACATATATTACATAATGGGGATAAAATGAGGTGAAACTTCCCCAAATCTATCTATATATATATATCTATATATATCTATATCTATATATATATATATATATATATATATATATATATATATATATATATATATGTGTGTGTGTGTGTGTGTGTGTGTGTGTGTGTGTGTGTACATAATTCTGTTTTATAATGTACAATGAAAAAGCAAACTCACAATGACAACAGAAAGTATTTTTTCATTTGAGGACAAGCCAGTCAAGTAGAAAGGTATCACTGCATATATCAGTGGTTGGGCTTTGGGTACTGAAAGAAGAGAAAGAAAGGTATTATCTCATACCCCACTGTAGCATATTATCTAGAAAATCTCCCCGAGTTCAAGTTACATGAATGAAGTGTAGGCATAATTCTTTCAACAGTTCTGTGCTACAAATCTAACATTCTCAGGTTACAATAGGCTTGTAAAAATGACAGCTGACTTTTCTCTGTCTTAAACTTCTTGTTCCAACATAACTATTATTTTAGATACTGGGCACACTTGTTTCATACAGAGCAGGATATGTAATCTAATCTAAAGAATTTTTCCAGTAATTTCTTAAAGCTGTTAATTTCATTATTTCATTTATTTACAGTGAATTCATTCATTTTCATGTGTATACATTTTTGCTGCTTTCCAAAAGATGACAATTTTATCTGTACTTAATTTTGGAATGGGAAAGAGGTGATAGTCACTAAATTCACAGAAATTGGTACCCCACAAAAATAATTACTTTAGTAATACTAATTTTCATGGGGTACCAATTTTCATGGATTTCGTTGTTGCCCTGAACCACGAATTTAAAGACCCAACAAAAACTTGGCCACATATGATAAAGAACCCCCTGCTTCATCTTTTTATTGTGTTTCATTCATTGAGATCAACAAAGCTATTTGAGAAATCAACATCATTTCTGTAATCTGGTAACAAATATTAGCTTTTACATGTTTGTTTTATTTTAATCCTTTAAAAAAGAATTATAAAGCATTTTATGTTGTTTCAATGCACATGTATCTCTCTATACGTTATCCAGTAGCTGTAATTTCCACTCAGTGCCTTAAACTGATATGTTGTGAGACAAGTAAGGATAGAGAGAAATGAGAAAAAGCATAAGGTATTCAAATACTGTTATTACTGAAAATGAAAGAAAGAATAAGAAATGATACTATAGACGCAATTCTGATTTAATGCTTATTCAAATCAATTTGTCATTAAAGTTAACTGCTGTTGACAAATTTAAATCCTTGTGAAAGCATGTCTGATTTTATCCAGGCATGCTTAATCCCAATGAACAACATGACTGTAAAAATACTAACACTCTGTATATTCACTAATTACTGCAGATTACTGAATCTCACACTTCACTGATTTTCGCACTAAACCACTGAGTCAACATTGCGCCAACCAAGTCAGCTGGTATATATAAATGTGTGTCAGGTAAATAATCCTGAAATTGTTGAATTAAACAAGTCCTGTATTCTCAAAGCCATGGATAACTAAGTCCAACCTTTCACACATTTTCATGTGAGCCGCAATTATCCATTCAGCATGAATCAGCTTAATTGGCGAAGGTAAAGTTTAGTGGTTGAAGTTGTTTCATACATAAGGCAGGTTCAAACGAAGGAGTGATTCCATTGTTGTTCAATTTAGTTAGCATCTTTGCACTTTGATGAGCTCTAAGCTCATCAAATGTTGACACTGCTTGCTAACTGCATTTTGCAAGGGGCAGCTGGTCACGTGTTTGGTTTACGTGTGGAATGATGCCATTACCCAAACCGACGAGGAATTAAGTTGAATTTTACTCTTCAGCCACTGTGTTAACTCCATGGCCGTCAAAAAGTAATTGATGGTGCAACTTTATGGACAGTGTTTTAAGGAAGAGATCATACACATGTACTTTATATAACCAATTAGCTTAGTGTTGTTGGCTGTGTCGGCTCCCTTTTCATATTGAGTGTAAATGATTTATCTTGACAGGTGTTTGATCTGTGCTCATACAAATGATAGCATTGTTTTAAGCGTTGAAGTGGCCATCGTTTGTTGTCAGCATAGTTTTGTTCTTTTATATTCTTTAATTGAGGTATTTGTGGAGGTTAATCCATGAAATGAAATGCCTACAAATATGCCAACTTTGACAGACAAAACCATGAATTTACATACCCATGAAAATGTCTTTTTACAAATCCACGAAAATTGCAACCCTTGAAAAAAAATGATATTACAGCACTTCTCTTTATTACCTGAAAGGCCAGACACAATGGAAATGCTTGCAGAGTTCTTTTCATCTGACTTATTTTTTTAGACAAAAGAAAGCAACAAAGGATAAACTGACAACCCATGATATATCAAGATTTGAATGCTGCCAGCTTCTCGTTAGTCCTTCCAATCATTTTCATTTGATGCCACAAATAATAATTTGCCATATTTGCTAGTAAACAGTGTAAGCTCAGAATGCTACTGTAAAATGCACCAGCAGATCAGGGTTTATTCTGTTAATTCTACCTATGATATAAGTGCACTCAATCAAAACATCGTCTCTTTCCAGTGCAAGCCATATAACTTGGAAGATTTGGATGTAATCGTACTGATAATTCCCAAATTGGTAAAAGTTCTGGCATATGGACACCCAGCTAGATATGTGAAGAATAGATCCTTATAAAATAAAGGGCATTAAAAGTAACAATTGACGATATTTCAACCATATATAAAATACTTGCACTTTTAATTTTTAATGTTAACACATGCAACTTTTCACTGAAAATCTGAAGAAATCAATCAGTTTCAATAGCCTCAAACTATTGCTTATGTTTGTAATAAGTGATGACATGTCAAATTGCTGTGATATCAATTAAGTTACGACATAATAACAACCATGGGCCTGAAGGCAGCTCAAAACTACCACAATTTACAACCAAGGTCTTTTTCTAGTATGCAACTGAAAAGGCCGAGGGCCTTCTGAATTTTCAGTGCACAATGCAATGATAGATACAGGTTTACAATGTTTGCAGTGGAGTATGCATTGTACATGGGTAAATATAGTACTCAAAGTCATTTGTAAAAAAATTTTTTTATCCAACAATCGGTTTTAAGCAATGTTTTGGATGCCAATAGTATGTGCAGAATCAACACAACCAAACTCATTGTTGCCACTAGAGATATCATACAGGGAATCAACACGACCAAACTCATTGTTGCCACTAGAGATATCATACAGGGAAGAAACTGTTTCTTACTAAGAAGATCGTAGTCATTCTTGTCATGATGCCAGAAACTTTTGAATGGGTGAAGGTCGGCCATAGAGGAGTCATAGGTAAAGGCGTCATTGGAAACCCACGCTGTGAGGTAATTATAGAAAGCAGGAGGGTATATAATCCCATCTTCACTGACCAAACGCACTCGGTTTATCTGAAAAGGAAAATAATCCCCCGGTAAATGTAACTCACTGCTTCAAATATTCCAATTTAAAAAGTTAAAAACAAGATGTTCATATAAACAATTTCAATTGAATAAGATGATCCATTTATTTTTTGGGTCACTAGTATTCCAGAAATTTTGTTTAACAGTACAATTTTAAATTTATAAACAGATGGATACACTTAAAAGGCTGACATAATGAGACATGAAACAATAAAATGCTGCAATTAATAGTTCTGAAACAGTTACAAAATAGTTAAAGGCAGTTACATATTATTAATCTGTTAACTGTAAACAATCCAATACCTAACCATCAATTTTACCTGTTCCTTGTTGATTGGGTTATCAACATTTCCAGTTTGAACGAGAAGTTTGTACGCAAAGACAGCTTTGTCTGATGTGTTATATTGCTTCCATCCATCAGTCGTTATTTTGCCATTCTTGTATTCCTCATCGTATGCCTCCTGGAGCTCTGAAATGCACAAAATCATTTGATTCCATATTTTAATGGCTGTAACACATGCCTGAATATCAAGTGCTTCAGATTTTTCAAGCTCAGACTGGGTTTCATAAAATCTTCCATTGCATGACACAAATGCTATTTTTTTTAATGTAAAAATCATACTCATTCCTGTTACAGCATTAGGCTTCTGTATTAGGTATAAACATATATACTAAGCAATTTTACAACTGCTCAGAGTATTTCTAACTGTATTTACTATCATTTGACTTGTATGATCATCCAAGTGCCAAAAGCATAGATAGAGATCTGCATTCACATAATGTGCAGTTCATTGCTTAAAATTTCCACCAAACAGATTTTCTGGCATAGTTTTAACAGCAGAACTTCATCTATGCTGACATTGTTGTTGGTTGGTTTTTAATGGCACTTTGAGCACACTATTTGCTATATCATGCCAAGGAAATAGGAGCCAAGTGCCTTTTTCAAGGACACACTGAGGCAACCGACCAAGACTGGCCTGGATGGGTATCGAACCTGCAACCCTTGGATTATGAGTCCGACACCGATGTTGTGTCACAGTCAGATATATGTTATAGATTAATTATTGCAGCATTTCCTATTTGATATATTAGGATGGTTTGGTGTGTTTTGGTTTTTGTGTTTTATGGTACAGCAACACAAGCAAATTATTTTGTGCCAAGGCAGTTGGAGTAAAGTGTCTAATCCAAGGACACACCACCACGGTAACCAACGTAGGCTAATCCAATGGTAGGATTTGAACCTGCAACCTTTTGGTCACAAGTCTAGCATGCTAACCAATCAGCTACAGCAGCTCCTATATTAGGATGGAATGAGTGATAGGCCTCAACATGTGCAAGAACATCATACCAGTCAGCCATGCTCTGAATAGATCCAACCAAAAAGTGTTAAGCAGTGCACCATTATCATCCTTCACAATCTGTTCCACTCCCTGAAATGCCTGGTGGTACTCCCTCAGCAAACGCTGGTTGTTTGGATAGTCAAAGCCCTGAAAGATTGAAAAATTTATAGAAAATAATTGACAGAAAACAAATACTATGATAAATGAAAATGAAAAAATGGTTTCAGCTGCAAATTTGTGAACTACATTTTCTCTTCATTCAAGTAAAATAATACATTACTTTGGCATTCGCATGACTGAACATCTGGCCAAATATAGTTCAACTGAATTTTAAGTGAGTGTTAATTTCATAAATTTAATATGAAATGAGCAAAGTAATAACTTTAAAAAAAGTTTCATTAATAAATTTCTGACATATATTGTTCAATATATCTCTGAAAATATATTAGCACTATTACTTGGCCCTGTACTCACAAAACTCCTCAACTTGAATACACAATCAGACTCAAACTGTGATAGCTAATAAGATATTAATTAATTAAAATACAAGAGATTACAAAGTATCTATACATTTTAGGTGTCTCCTAAATATGTATATTTTATTTTGTTACATTTTCACAAATATAAGAATCATGACAAAGACAATTTTTTTTGTTTGAGTATGCACTCGAGTTGAGAAGCTTTTTTGTAAATACAGACCCTGAACTACTTATGGACACCATGGGTGTCACATTTATACCCCATGTGATGTGATGATATACAGGTCTTGAACTACTTATGGACACCATGGGTGTCACATTTATACCCTATGTGATGTGATGATATACAGGTCTTGAACTACTTATGGACACCTTGGGTGTCACATTTATACCTTGTGTGATACAATGTTATATTACATGTGATACACAAAATATGAAATGCATTTAGGACACATTATATCAATTTAATGTAACAATTTTGGTATACTATTTTTTGGCCCTTGTTAAATCACTTTACCTTTGTGACTAAGTGCATGTTGTAGAAGCCAAAGTATTTGGCCTGAGCTTCCAGGAAGTTGTACTCGCTGGTTCCCCGAGGCACAACATCAGTGAGATCCAACCCATCCTTGACTTGACCAGTGCCCCAAGACGCAACAATTACAATTACAACAAAAAATATAATTGTGAACACCTGGAAAACAAAAATATATTTATTAGTAAATGCACCCAATTGAGAAAGAATTATCCCTTATATTCTCTATAAAAAAAAGTTTCTATCTAACAATCTCTCTCTCTCTCTCTCTCTCTCTCTCTCTCTCTCTATATATATATATATATATATATATATATATATATATATATATATATATATATATATATATATATACACACACACACACACACATTCTAGAATGATCTCGTACATTAACTCTAGATGTTAATGTTACCAAAGTTGAATAATCCCAAAATTGAGAAAACTACAAGCTGCTAAAATTAAATTAAATGCAATCTATACTTAAGAAGTTTATATTACATGTGTTAAGTCCAAATTACATCATAACAACATTATTGAAAAATTATGTTAAAATCTGTGGAGTCTCTGCATTACTTACTTGCTCTGAAGGAAGGAAAATCATTGAAAATGCACCTTAAATCAATCAGTAAATGTCATCCAAGTATTTTTTCTTGAATGGAAATGTTTAGTTTAACTTTGAAACTGTGAAACAACCTTGACATAAGTTTTCTGGAGGAAGGGGCCATAGTATTTAGCAGCCAGTGTAGACAGTGTGGTGGTCAGGCATTCTCTCTGAGCCCTTGATATGCGGTCCTTGCAAGTAATTCCATCATCTGGGGTCAGACACTGTCTGGAGGAGGTGGCACTTGGGCAGCCTGAAGGAACACATTATAAAATAGTGAAAGAATGAATGAATAAGTGAACAAATGAATGAATGAATGAAAAGGAAGGGACAATAGAGATACGGCAAGATGAAACAGATCAATGAGCCAAGAAAATGCAAGTGGTCTATAGATGTATATACATCATCTTTGTTTACAAATAAATAATGCTCTATGTTGAAATTGTTGATGATTATAATAACAATTATTGCAAAGATGTGGTATCTTGTTGCCATTCACTGAAATGTGGATGTAATTAGACAACTACCATATCTACATTGCTAATTTATTCATCATTTTTCTCTTGAATTATTATGGCAATACACTTTCAGTATATTTGCATACTGATTAGTAACATTAAGGAAACCCAGACTAATATTTAGCAGTTGCAGTTGTTTTTCTCTCTAAATAAGCTTTCTGTCCTCAAAAGAAATCTATTTAACCCATTTCAGACGGGATACAATTCCTGCCATATGTTCACTACATTCAATCTACCACTTCACAGAAGTGTGCATTTAACCATGTAATATGTCATTATTTAACATGTACTCTTTCAAAAAGAAGGAAATAAAGGTAGGAGGTACACAAATCAGTAACAGCACGAGTTTAATAAATGCCAAAAACTGGTAAAAATTTTATTTAAAATGGAAAATTGACATTTTAGGGAGTGGGGATCGTTATCTTTACTTCTTCAAAATGAGTGGAGCTGATGATACCTGATTATTTGAAAATTTGATTTCAAACACAAGTTTTAACGAGTGGAGATCAACATGACTGAGAGCACTTTAGCAGCAAATGATGGTAGTGATGCCAATTTTGATGAAAATATAGACAATTTTGTGGGGGAAAATTGACGTTTTTGATAGTGCAGATCATGATCTTGACTTTGATGAAATGAACAGTGTTGATGATAACTGGTTAGTAGGAAATTTTATTTCAAAACTGAATGTTGGATGAGTGAATAATATTGTGAATTTTACTGCATTCCTGGAAATGGACCAAAATAAACCTAACAAAACTCTGATATTTTTACACTGGAATTTATTATGGAATAAAAAATACTGAACCAAAATAAAAAGTTTTGTCGACTTACCAGTAAGGATCGTTCTGTTTGCTCTCCAATTCTCATACGATTAAATTTAATAAAATTGTAATAACCTATGACATTCTTCATGGATTAGTATTATTTTTTCACCTTCTTAAACAGCATAAATTTCCCCACATTTCATACACTTACATTTAGGAAGTAAAATGAATTGAAAGTAAGCTATTAAAAAAAATGTAAAGCAGGTTTTTTTTAGTTTACTTAAAAAACTTTACTTTAAATTGAATTTTTTACATCTGAAAATTTTCACTGACAAAAATAGATGACTGAAAAGAAAATTTTATGCTTTTTAAAATGGCATATAACTTTGAAAAATTATTTGAAAACTTGTCCTGTAAAGTCAGATTGACCAATGTCACTACATGCTCTCATACAGATACACTAGTGACTGAACAAATTTCCAGTTCTACACAACTTCCTGTCTGACTGGGCTTCAGTATGAAAAAGGTTAAGAATGGAAAAGACTAATATTGAAGGACTTAATGGATATTATGATGAGATAAATGTTACCCTCAATAAATAAGCTTATTATTTTTATCATTATTATTATCATTGTTATTATTATAATATTAAAAAATCATTTTTATCATTTTTAACCACATATAACATGCACACTGCAGACCCATTTCTGTAAAAGCATAACATGCCAGAAGATCAAGGTCTATGCAGATCAGAAATCTTAATAATGACACAGTATCAACTCTAATCTGTTGGTACATTATGATATGGCAGACCTGGGTCTATGCTGTGTGTGTGTGTGTGTGTGTGTGTGTGTGTGTGTGTGTGTGTGTGTGTGTGTGTGTGTGTGTGTGTGTGTGTGTGTGTGTATTATTACACAGGTAAATATACCTGTAGAGAGAGAGTCCATTCTTGTGCAGAACTGGCCATCAGTTGGTGCTAGTGTTGTAGATATATGGTCACCATCTGGTGTTGACTGGGCAATTGTGTCCCTGGCAAGAAGTTCACTGTAAGAAGGGGGGCTGTAGGAAGGTGGGGGGCTGTATGAAGGAGGAGGACTTGTTTCGCGCTCTACTGGTGCATGCTGGGATATTGAATGCCCATGGGGTTGAAGCTCAATCACTACATTGCTGTCTCCATAGCTGAAACAAATGTAATTATTATGACAGGAAATTCCTTCACTTCAAACTGCAATATATTTTCTTAATAGTCAGCAAGAATTTGTTGCGAACTCATAAGTCAAAATATCTTTGATTTTTTTATTTTGACAATTTAGAAGATTTAAAACATAAGGGTTACATTATCCCCCACCCCACCCCACCCCCATCCCAATTCAATAATCCAGTTACACAAGCAGCTCAATCCATTCAATAATCATTAAAACTTCCAAGGACCAACAAATACATAGCAATACAACTGCTACATATCAAGCTGAAAATATTTTCTTCATGAAGCATTTGTCAGCAATCATATTGATCATACAGCCCTTTGACACAAAACAATGAATGCCAAACATTTTCTTTAAGTTTGTGAAAAAAAATTTCTGTAAGAAATTTTTTGCAATGTTTTTCAATGTACTGATAAATAAAGTTATTTTATTTAGTAAAAAGAAGAAGCTGGTCATGACTTTCATATCAAGACAGCTTTCATACCGAAAGCAAGTAAAAACATTAACGTTGAGGGTAATCTAGTATTTGAATGGACATGCAGATGGATGTGCACTGATGCCAAAGTGATCACCATGTCAAGCTTCCCATCAAGGCAGGGTCAACAAAAAGGTACTCACCTCTCAAAGCAGCAGAAGACATCTACACGTTTGTTTTCTCGCCGATACAGGTCCAGACTGCAGATTGCTGGGTAGATCAACAGCACAGATACCAGGTTGAACAGAATTAAAATCCCTGCCTGTAAATAGAAAATACACAAAGATTTAAAACATACACAAAACTATATACATGTTTTGTTTCGAGTCAGTGGAAAGAATGATTTTGATACGTCAAGGTCTCAATGTTTTCATATGCCATCTTAAAAGAGTTCTTTCTCCTGACCTGGAACAAAACATGAATGTTGTTTTGTACTTATTACATACTCCTCTTTAATGCTTTCCAAATATTGTTAGCAATAATAGTACAATCAGATTTCAAAAAGTTTGATTCAGTGCATCTCAGAATACTGACATGTGAATGTCAGTGAAAACACCTCAAAAGTTCCAGTCGGGATGTGTGATATTGCAATATGGATTTAACATCCATATCTGCATCAGATCAACCACATAAGTGGGTATGTAATAAAATTCAGGAAATTCTTCTAACAAAATATATGAGATACATGTGCTAATTACCACTAGTAAAATGAAATCAAGATGCAAGTCTCTGAACCTATCAAGGCCTTGGTGGTTGGTCTGATTTTTTTTTTTTTTAGCACTACGCCCTTACCCAACCCAGTATGGAGGAGGGCATATCGAGATTATACATTCACCTTATTCCTTACTATATTAAGTTCAGGGTCCATTTTACTTTATTACCCGATATATTTAGTAAAATTTCCTACCTTCAACTCTTAATATATTTCTATCCTTAATATATTAGGGAATTTCTCTTATGATAAACCCAGTGGGACCAGTATAATACATTTTTTTTCATAAAGTGGGGGATGGATTTATAAAAAGACAAAGACATTTTTAATAAATATCTTGCCAACATTTTTTAAAAGTCGGATGCTGGCTTTTAACACAGCATGGGCTTATACAGTAGTGGGATAATTTTGGTAAAAAGGTCGAGCTAACATCATATCCATCTTTCAGAAACTCTAATATTGTATTTTTCCAATAAGAAGTCCAGGCTTGATGACAAGCCCACCTCTAAATTTTGGAGTTTTTTATGTGCAAATATTTACTAAAGATATCTTAGTCTGACAATAAGCCCAAGCCCAAACCACCCCACCCCCTAACTTTTGACAAATTTATTAATAAGGCTGCTGGCCCTATCATGGGAGAAATATGGTAATTCGCTTCCTTCTCAGTGAACATTACCAACTTACACATCAAACTTTTCTCCATCCTTTAGGCAAATAAAGTGTATCCTTAGGCAAAAAATGGTAACACAAAGTAACAAGTGTAACACTCATTTTCAACTGATTTCTATGCCTCATCACGCTCTTTTCATGCTTAAATTCCAACAAAGAATTTATTTTATTTGTGTGACAGTCATTATTCATTTAAGTTTTTCATCTTCTAAAGGAGACAGGTTGCTGGTGGTCTCAAAACCTCTCTCTTTTTCTCTACAATGGCTCCAATGACAAATAAGAGGCAACATTGTCTGCCAATTGAGTTCAAGTCCCCCATTAGTCTAGCTAATGTGCCCTTCCTTACAGCTTACATTAACCCAGTTCATTAATGACAATGTCAGAGGCTCCACAATGAACCCTGACTGAGTCGATCACTGGTGTACTGCCCTAGGATATACCAACAAATCACAGTCAACCCTGTCTACTTTACACTACTATATAGCCACTGATGAACTGGCAGGGCAATAATATGTTTACAATGTAATGGATGATCTGCGTTGTATGACCTTCGCAGAGGAGTAGGATAGTTTAGTCAGTACAGCATCCGACTTGTAGTCGGTGGCTCGCAAGTTCGAACCTCAGTATCGATGGACTGTTTCTGTTTCAAGTACCCTTGAGCAAGGTACCTTGCCTCAGCACAGCTTGTTAGGTCTGTTGTTTGTGGCAAACACAGTTGATAACAGTGAATGTTACTTGCTGAAAAATGAAAAGTCACATTCAATATATATTCTTCTTCTTCTTCTTCTTCTTCCTATTATTATTATTATTATTATTATTATTATTATTATTATTATTATTATTATTATTATTATACACTAAGTCCAAACCCCAACCCCTTTTTGCATCATCTTAAGTCTATCTTCCTCAAACAAAAAGCAGAAATATAATGTAACTAAATAATAGTCTATATTTTTAAAGATTTTTGAAAATTTCTAATAATGAGAAATCCACTCCAACTCCTGTAATTTTTTAAAATATTTGACCAATATGTAGTGTATTTATTCTTAAAAGTTTTGTCTACCATCTATAACCAAAAAAAAATGGGGAATGGTAAAAAAGAAATAGCTTGCATGCTGTTTTACATAAAGGTAATAATTAGGGGTGCCACATAGGGTCCCTACTGATGCATCAAACACAATGACAGATTACAGATGATCATTCATTTGAAATAAAAAGCAAAAGAGAATGATTGGAACCAATTGCCTCAACAACAAAAAATCCTAATTGTCAAACATACCTATAAATGTAAACAGTCAGCAAATAGTACAGTGCATCCACAACAGCTGTTGCACAATGCACCAGCATACAAGAGTATATTTGCACAAGCTAACACATTTACCTATACATATAAAATTGAACCCAACTGCAAACATCATATTATGTACTATAATTCACAAAATTCAGGCAAGCATAGAATTTTAGTGAATATAGTGAGAAACCAATTTTTTCTTAAATTTTAGGCACATTAAATTTTTGTGATGAGATCATTACTAGTGATATATAATATACACCAATGATGATTGGCAATTAGTGATATATAATATAAACACCAATGACGGTTGGCAATTAGTTATATATAATAACAACACAAAAGATGGTTGGCAATTAGTGATATATAATATAAACACCAATGACGGTTGGCAATTAGTGAGATATAATATAAACACCAATGACAGTTGGCAATTAGTGATATATAATATAAACACCAACGATGGTTGGCAATTAGTGATATATAACATAAACACCAATGACGGTTGACAATTTTGAACATGAAGAAACACACAACACCTATTAACAAGGAGATTCATTTTACAGCCCTTTTGTTCAACAACAAGAGTCCTTTGAAGGGACTGATGCTCAACTGTGTGAAAAGAATTTCCAGGAATTAAAGACATGACCATTCTTCCTTTTAACCGCTGTGTGTTGAAACCATCTCTGATATTCTTCAGCAGTAAAAAGATTTTCAAATTTGTTGCTATGGTGGACACACTGAACATCAGATTGGCACTATTTTCATTTAGGACCAAGCAGACATCATTAGAAGTCTTTTGGTGAAAACCCCATGTCAATATGACCATCCATTCAGGATGAGTAGTGACCGCAAGATTTTCAAAGCAACCATCATGGCAGCCATATTGGATGTACAACTGTCACCATTTTTATTTAGGACCAACTAGGTATCATAAGAAGTCTATTAATGAAAACCCTATGTTGATATAACCATCAATTTGGGAGGAGTAGAGATAACAATATTTTCAAGATGACCACCATGGTGGCCATACTGAGGGTCAGTTTGTATCATTTTCATTTAGGACAAACTAGACACCATAAGAACTCTTCTGATGACAACTCCATGTCAAAATGACTTTCCATTTATGAGGAGTAGCAATAACAAGATTTTCAAGATGGACACCATGGTGGCCATATTGGACGTCAGATCAGCACCATTTTAATTTAGGACAAACAAGACATTATAAGAAGTCTTCTGGTGAAAACCCCAGGTTGATATGATTGTCTGTTTTAGAGGAGTAACAATAACAAAAAGATTTTCAAGATGGCTGCCACGGTGACCATATTGGATATCAGATTCACACCATTTTCATTTAGGACCAACTAGACATCATCAGAAGTCTTCTGGTGAAAGTATAATGTCCTTATGACCAGCCATCTAGAAAAATTAGCTATACCAAGATTTTCATGATGGACACTGTGGTGGCCATATTGGAGGTCAGATTGGCAACATTTTCATTTAGGACCAACCAGACATGATAATAAGTCTTCTGGTTAAAACCCCATGTCAATATGACTTTCCGTTCAGAAGGAGTAGTGATAACAAGATTTTAAAGATGGCTTCCATGGTGGCCATACTGTACATCAGATCGGTACCATTTTCATTTAGAACTAACTAGACATCACATGAAGTCTTTTAGTGAAACAACCATGTTGATATTTCCATCCATTCAGAAGAAGTAGCGATAACAAGATTTTCAAGATGGGCACCATGGCAGCCATACTGGACGTTATAGTGGCACCATTTTCATTTACGACCAACTAGACCATGGGATGAATGTGTGTGTAAGGTTTCATGGCAATCCTCCAAGTAGTTTAGGAAGAGTAGCAATAACAAACTTGTGCTAATGGACGGATGGACGACAGACCATCCATAAGCTCTTCTGGACTATGACGAGTAGAGCTAAAAACTATAAACTATTACATCAAACAATTTCATTTTAGCCCAACGGTAAGTCACAAACATTTTTTATGTTATTAACATGTCAATATTAAAAATTCACTAAAACTGAATGACAGTGAAATACTGTGATTTGCAGTATCCAGACAGGCTAGAGTATCATACAGTGGTAGAACTGGATCTAGGCTGTTTCCTCTGCTTATAATTTAAGGCAAACAGCCTAGACCTTGATCTACCAGTACATCATGTGACAGCAGTATTGGGTCTAGGCTGTTTCCTCTATAATATAAAATAATGTATGATCAGTTTTAATGTCAAAGGTGTCCAGATCTCAGAGTTAAAACTACATGCAGTAACAGAACCTAAAGGACCAAGACATCTCTAACATACTGACATGATAAAATATCACCGCTGATGGCACTGCAGATACAGTGGTCCCTCACAATAAAACCCCTCAGTATACTGCCAACCATTCTTATTAGTGTGGATATGGTCATGGATCTCACTGAATTGGTTAAATTGTCTTCATTGTTGCCACTTTATTCCACTTCATTTTAGTTTCTTGATTGTGATGATGTGCCATTAAACCATACATACATACATACTTGATGGGAATCAATCATAATGAAATACCTCGTTTTTTGAGATTTGTGTGCCATATGCACTACTATGATGTACTTCAGTATATAGGTGACTTCAATTAAAATATAGGTCACTTGTATGGCTCACATGAATAGCATGATAAAAATGGAGCATTGTACATTTTAGAAAAGTAGAGAGAATGTGTGTTGGGATCACATTAGTTGTGCTGAGTACACAAGGCAACACATAGTGCCCTGTGTGCCAAATGAATAACAAAAAAATGACAGACTATTACTGTTGGTTCAGATGGAACAGATTGTCTGACAGAGTTACTTAGTCTCCAGGTCATGCCATAATGAAGTCTGATAGGAGAATAAAGATTTCAGTAATTTTTATATGCCAGGGGTCTCACAGGTTCCCTTTCACATCACGTTTTCGTTAGCATGATTGAGCCCCAACTACACTCAGAACACGCACACACACACACACACACACATATATATATATATATATATAAATATATATATATTTTATTTTATTTTTTTTCTCAGCTCTACAGAATGGTGAGTGATATTTTCATTAACCTACCCCATATTTATGAATCCATTAAAAGTTGAATTCAGAAAACTAAAATATTTCCGAAGGATACCCACCTAGTTGATTTTGTGTAAAAAGGTGGTCTAATAATTTAATACATGTCAAATTAGAATATGTCAAATTTAAAAAAAAAAAAAAAAAAAAAACAGGAATGTGGATTTATCATAGGAGATTTATGGTATATAAGATGCATGTGAAACAAATGTCTCAACAGAAGTGCTTTGTATGGTTCCCCTCCACACATTATGTCCTAGGCACAGGAGCAACAGTCTGAACTGTAAGACTGGATACTAGAGTCTTACATATATCTGCCCTCCTTGCCATATAGGGCAATCTCTTCATGTGAAATACAGTACAATTAATTTTCTTAAATAAAGATTTCGTTTTTACAATAGTTCTCCCATTCTCCAATTTCACTAAATTTGTACACATTTTTTTTAAGTGACAGCTTCATCCATTAATAAGCCCATTCTCCACTTTAAAAACAAAATTTACAAGGCCGGGTTCCTCACACTTATTATAGAAGAAGTCTTTAATTGACAAAAGATAAAAGTTTCAAACTTCAGATGTTCTTGAAAGATATGATGCTGTTGTAACGTTTGTGTTTAAGTGAGACCTAGAAGAAATCATCCACCCAGATGACCACTGACCATTACATGTGCTGGAACTAAGAACTTAAACTCTGGACACCAAAGGTACAATGCAGCACATTACACATAGGCAACCAAGTACACCATAAATGTAAATGTTGCATATTATGTCAGGGAAAAAAATCAGGTTTTCTTATATCACCTATGGGAAATATAAACTGCCAATTGCTATTTAAACATAGTTACCTTACCTGAATGGAAAAAGCACGTAGAGCAGGGATGGGAATAATGGCCGCAGAGAAGAAGGCGAGCATGTTACTGACAGAGGTGAGAAGTACACTTGTTCCGGTCCTCTTCAAGCACTCTCCAGTCTGCTCCTGAAAAGCATGGATATTCAATAGTGTGCATACTGTCTAGCATGGATATTCAATACAGTGTGCATACCATCTGGCGTGGATATTCAATACAGTGTGCATACTATCTAGGATGGATATTCAATACAGTATGTATACTGTCTAGCATCGATATTCAATACAGTGTGCATACTATCTAGGATGGATATTCAATACAGTGTGCATACTATCTAGGATGGATATTCAATACAGTGTGTATACTGACTAGCATGGATATTCAATACAGTGTGCATACTATCTAGGATGGATATTCAATACAGTGAGCATACTAGCATGGATATTCAATACAGTGTGCATACTATCTAGCATGGATATTCAATACAGTGTATACTGTCTAGCATGGATATTCAATACAGTGTGCATACTATCTAGCATGGATATTCAATACAGTGTGCATACTATCTAGCATGGATATTCAATACAGTGTGCATACTATCTAACATGAATATTCAATACAGTGTGCATACTATCTAGCATGAATATTCAATACAGTGTGCATACTGTCTAGCATGGATATTCAATATAGTGTGCATACTGTCTAGCTTGTACTTTTACATGGTAAATTTCTAATAACAGTTGGTTGTTGATTGTCTGGACTCGATTATTCAAACTTACTGATAATGCTAAAAGGTGGTATGGGCTGTATATACATGACTTACAGGTATATCACAATAAAAAGCAAATTCAAATTCAAGAAATGGCTTGTCCCCCACTTGTCACTGGCATCACTAATATCTAGCTGCCTATAAAATTTGGCTGAAATCCAATAATAATTAATGGAGTTACTGTGCATAAATGAAAGTGGGTGGGCCTGACAAGGGCTATCACTCCACTAAATGATGCAGAATGATGATGTCAAACTCAGCCAAAGTCTCATTAATATCAAGCAGCATACCAAATTTTTGGTTGTAATCAAAAGATAATCAATGGATTGATTGTGCAAGAAAGAAAGTAGGTGGGTCAGAAAAAAAGGGGGCAACAACTATGCCAAACAATGATGAACAATGCTGATGATCAAACTCAGCCAAGGTTTCAACAATAACAAGCTGAATTCTATATTTAGATGAAATTTAATAATTAAGGGAGTTATTGTGAGAAAACAAATGTGGGTGGGTCCGATAATCAGGGGCTATAACTCTGCTAAATGATGATACAGAATGCTGACAACAGAACACAAACCTAAGGCCTCATCAATATCAAGTCGCAACCAAATTGGGTTCAAATCTAACAATAGTTAAGAGAGTTATTGTTCAGAATCAAAAGTGGGTGCGTCTGACATTCAGGGGCAAACATTTCTGCTAAACGATGACATAAAATGCTGAATATTGAACTCAGCCAGAGTGTCATCAACATCTGACATCACACCAAATTTGGTTGAAATCTAATAATGATTAAGAGTTACAGTGCTGAAACAAAAGTGTAAGACAGACAGAATGATGGACAGAAGGACAAACAGACAGACCCAATTTAATCCCCCCCCCCTCAATGCCCCCATTTCTATGAAAAGCAGGAGACAATAACCAACATCATCAACTATCCAGAGAAAATGTATTATTCCCAATGAATCTGGATTACTCAGGTTTTACTACAGTGTGCCACTGGTTAACTCTGCATGGGACAAAGAACCAGAAAGTCTTTCAAAAATTACATGCAATTATGCAGGTCGAGCTACTATTTTAGAAAGGTAATGACAATACAAGACAGGTCCAAATGTTACTATTTCTCTTTTCTGTTGAATTTTTTCCAAAACAGCCAAAATTAGCTTCATTATACATGCACTATGTTTCTTAAGAGCTGTGTATGCATTACTGTGTACAGGTGAAAATTTGCTTCTGATTAAGTCTTATATTAATACTACTGCTTTTGGGCAATTAATGAAACTTGATTTGTAGATCCGCCATTTTCCCATTAGGTTTGATGGTACTTGAAGCTTTATTAAACTGAAAAACAGGTTTGAAGAGTTCTCATCTCTCAGGGTGTTCTCTATCTATTTAACAATTATCACTTTGTGGGATAAGGAATATCAGTGAACAGTTCTAAACCTAACCTTCCCAAAAGGCTCCAAATTGACTCCATCATGTGGAATGAACGAGAACCTATTCAGCAACCACAAAACCTCTGTTAAACTTGAATAAACATCACAATGGACAGCTATTTGGGAAAATTACAGCAAATTTAAGATAATTTTCTTTTGAATAGAGCTCTATTATTTTCCATTCAACATGTCCTTTGCCACTATTGCATGGTACAAGAACACAAAAACAGACTGGTGGCACCTCACAGTTTGAAAATTTGATCTGGAAGGTAAAATATAATCAACAGATTTGAGATGGGGGAACAAGTACACCTATCCAGTTTTTCCTAAACAAAGGCATTTTGCTAAACATAACCTTATCCTTTTCTCATACTATAATGCTCTCTCCAGTCTAAATGAATGCAATGGAAACATAAGGACATACACTGCTTGTTCTGATACAAATTTTTAGTATTACTTCTGTTCTGCTTCTGAATAATAATAATAAAAATAATAATAAAAATAATACAATGACTTTAAAGTGAGTTTATGGCACAAGTGCTTGGAGTTGGAAATGATAAAATATAGTAATTAATGAGGCATTTTTTCAAAATTAAGGATACAGTTTCCTTGTGCCTTCTCTCTTCACAATTTAGGCTTAATTTCAAGCTACTATACTGTTACCCATTTTGCACAGGGTTTTATTCAAGGAATGAAAATTTTAGGGGGGGAATTTCTATCTCCATTTGAAAAAAAAGGGGGAAGATTTTGTTATTTATAGGAAGGCTTTATAGAAGAATTCCTGGTAGGGTTTGAAAATGTGATCCATGATTTTCATGCATTCAGTTAATTTGTCAGCACAATTTTTAGAAATTAGTGTGAATCACCCACCCAAAAATAGACCCTGTTTTGTTGTCTACCATGTTTATTCACCAAAAATAGACTCTGTTTTGTTGTCTACCATGTTTATTCACCAAAAATAGACCCCGTTTTGTCATCTACCATGTTTATTTTACATAACCCTGTTTTGTCTACCATGTTTATTCACATAATAACCCAGTCTAAGGTTTTAACAGTGGATTTATCATGTAATGTATCTGTATATCGCTGTCCATGTAAAACAAAAAAAAAACAAAACAAAAACATGCTGATCTTTAGACAACAAAGAATGATTGTGATCTATTAATGCATTATGCACTGCAAGATGTGTTAACAACATTCAAATATGAATTGTGGTTTGTATCAAGATTAGCTATGCAATATCAGGTTTAGTTTTCTTCCCTATCCAATTGGCCATGTCACATACACTTTAAGGACAACTGGCCATGTTACATACACTTGAAGGACAACTGGCCATTTTAGATACACTTGAAGGACAACTGGCCATGTTACCTACATTTTAATGACAATTGGCCATGTTACATACATTTTAAGAACAATTGGCCATGTGACATACATTTTAAGGACAATTGACCATGTGAAATACATTTTAAGGAAAACTGACCATGTTACATATACTTTAAGGACAATTGGCCATGTTACCTACACTTTAAGGACAATTGGCCATGTTACATACACTTTAAGGACAATTGGCCATGTTACCTACACTTTAAGGACAATTGGCCATGTGACATACATTTTAAGGACAATTGACCATGTGAAATACATTTTAAGGACAACTGACCATGTGAAATACTTTAAGGACAATTGGCCATGTTACCTAAACTTTAAGGACAATTGGCCATGTGACATACATTTTAAGGACAATTGACCATGTGAAATACATTTTAAGGACAACTGACCATGTGAAATACATTTTAAGGACAATTGACCATGTGAAATACTTTAAGGACAATTGGCCATATTACATACACTTTAAGGACAATTGGCCATGTTACATACACTTTAAGGACTATTGGCCATGGTACATATACTTTAAGGACAATTGGCCATGTTACATACACTTTAAGGACAATTGGCCATGTTACCTACACTTTAAGGACAATTGGCCATGTTACCTACACTTTAAGGACAATTGGCCATGTTACATATGCTTTCATTCCTGAGACCTAATTGCTGTTTACATAATTTTTTAATATAATAAATCCTTGTTCATGAATTTCCCATCCATTTAAGCCATTGATTATGAAAAGAAGAAATGCTAGGAGCCTGCCTTTTGTCACTGGGAATGATGTTCCATACCAGTGGACCAGTATATTGAAAGCTCTTTTTAAACAATTCCTTCTTTGGTTTTGGTATAATGTAATTTTTACATCTAATAGACCTTAAATTTGAAGTACCATCAGCATCTCTTTGGTGAAAGACATTGCTTAGGTCAACAGGAATAGTTTTTCTGGACATTTTATACAAAAATTTGGTCTTTCTAAGGAATATTCTTTCATATATTGGTAAAATATTGGTAAAATTTTCAGACAAGACTTGTTCATGGATCTTAAAATTGTCACATATAATAATTCTTGAAATAAATAAGTATTAAACTTGAATTAAACAAAAAAGTTTGAAAGAAGCAAATGAAAGAGCAAATTAAAATCTGATAAAAAAAAGCATACCTTGAATGCAATATGCTTGTTCTTGGCATTCTCTGCATAGGTGTGTGCAATGAGAAACATATCATCAACACCAAGTCCCAGGGCAAGGAATGGAATTATCTGCAAATTTATTGATAATTATTCATGAGCTGAAACCATATAAAAGATAATGATTCACTGAATATGCACCAAATAATCTGAAAAAGTTCAAAACAATTATCAAATGATCCAGCATACATCAGCTACTTCACTGGCAACTATTTATTACTATATCAGTTACACAAACAGGTGTCAAGATTTCATAGGTATGTATTTGAAAGTACCTCATTAAAAATTCTCTGTATTTCTGATAAAACTACAGTCAATATTTATTTCAAATTCTAACATGATCTTGTTTCAGCAGTATTTATATTGCACAATATGTACCTCTTTTGGAGACACATTACCAACAGTAATGCTCAACTGCATGTAATATTGTGATGTTGTCAAAGAAGTGCACAGCCCATGACTGAGCGAGATGCTCACATGCTGTACTACTACCATATACATGTATACTCACTTATGTCTGATCCAACTTCAAACTGCACAGACCCAGATCTTCCATCATATAATTCACCAGCAGATCAGGGTCTGTTGTTTGTTGTAATGATTACTCCTAACAAGCTGCACAGACTCAAATCTGCCAGCACATTATGCAATAGCAGATCTGGGTCTATGAAGTTTGCAGTTCAACCTGACTTACAAGCGAGTATATACAGTAGGTCAGTAGAATGCAATTGGTGCAAGCAAGTCAAAGTTTGTTTTTTCTTCATGTTAGAATTGAAATAATTACTTGAAAAGAGGTCACTATTTCAAAAGATATATACCCGTACCCATTCTCAATGTTGCAATTTTCTGCATAGTCCACTCTCACAGTAGCTCAGTTGCTAGAGCACTGGACTCATAATCCAAGGGTTGCAGGTTAGATACCAGCTCAAGCCAGTCAGAGTCAGCTGCCTTGGTGTTTCCTTGGGAAAGTCACTTAACTCCCAATTCCCTGGCATGATATAGCCAATTATGTTCTCACAGTGCCATTAAAATCAATCAACCAACCAACCAACCAATCAACCAACCAACCCTTATGCTTGGGCATTATGTAAAATTGCAACAGTGACAACAGGTATTTATCCATTGAAAGAGATACCTCTTTACAAGTCATTATTTCTTAAAATGAAGTACAAAGAAAAAATAATCAAAATGATTTGTTTTTATTGTCAGACATGAATTTTATCTGGCTAATAAAGACATACAAATATTATACACCATATTCATCTTCATATAATGTATCCCCAACCGCAAAAATGCATAGAACCTGATCTGCCATCACATAGTGTCAAAAGATCAGGATCAGAATGTTTGATTAACTTATAGACCAAACTACATAGACCTTGATCTGCCACCATAATGTGCCTGCTGATCAGGGTCTGAAGTGTTTGCTTTAACTCATAAACTAAGTGAACAACACAGACACATATCTGTTTGCTTTAACTCATAAATAGAGCAAATAAAATAGACCCTGGTTTGCCATCATGTAATGTGTTAGCAGATCAGGGTCAGAACTGTTTCATTTAACTCATAAATAGAGCAAACAACAAAGACCAAGATCTCCCATCATGTAATGTGCCAGCAGATCAGGGTCTGAAATGTTTGCTTTAACTTATAAATAAAGCGAATAACATAGACCCTGATCTACTAATGCATTGTGAGTTGATATATCTGGGTCTATGCTGTTCACAGTTGGGTGTTCATTGGACACAAGTAAATGCTGTAAAGCAGATGCCACATCAAACAAGATGACTTTTTTAAAAGTCCAAGAAATCAGCATATGGATTCTGGACACTGTAAATTACAGAATTTGCAAAATGCATGATAATGTTTGCAAATGTTCCCAGGCAACTGAATTTGTGAAACTTTATTTTGTTATGTTGAAAGCAAACACACATGTAACATGTCCAAACTGTTGATGAGCAAACAGCAAAAAATACTGTGACAAGAATATTCCAATCTTACTGCATTTGCAAAAATATAACGAATGTAAAATATTAAGATTTACAGAACAAAATTTGCATCTTTTTAAAAATATGATGTAATATTTAATGTCCAAAATTTGGAAAAGGTATTCAATGATAAAACAAATTGCATCAATCACTACCAAGCATTATTTCATCTCTTTAGACCAAGGTTTTGACATACACACATATTCCTAAATAATTAATCTTCCAGTCCCCAAAAGTTATTTCTCCTGTATACAAACATTCAAGTGCACTGTAAATACCTACTGAATAAGAAAACAATAAAAGAAAATTAATTACTGCAAAATATGATATACAATATTTGGTTTAAAACTTTCAATTTAAAAAGAATATTCTTCCTCCCATTTTTGCCATTATTCTTGCAATTTATTCTAATTTATTCTGTGTATGTCAATCACAAGATTTAAAAAAAAAATTAAAAAACTCCTTCTTTAACTTTTTGGTATTATTCTTCAAATAAATCAAACTCATTTTATTTATGATACAAATCATAAGATTAGAGAAGGCCAACTATTATATGGTTAAATCTGTATAAAATTCACAAAGACTGGGAAATAAAGGCAGTCTCTTGGTGTAATCTCACAAAGACTGGGAAATAAAGGCAATCTCTTAGTGTAATGGCACCAAGAAATTACCCATCAGTGAGTGAAGCTTTTTGTTGACTGTCTAGATTAAGCATGCATTCATTTATCTTGGTCATAATATGTGAATCTTATTTAACAATCAACAAGGTTGGTACATAGCAAAGAAAGCTTTTGCCCCCATGGTTTGTATTGTCTAATACAGTCTTCAGAAAGAATGTTGTAGGCACAAGCAAGATTTCTACTATACCATACTGGTTTAATTACTACAGCCTGTCATTCTTACTACAGAGTGAGCTCATGCAATGTCCCATATGTTTTATTGCAGATTTTCATAGCATTTGCATTGTATTTATCATTTTCTTTTTACCTATGTGAGACAATCATATTGTCTGTCTTGTTTGGTGTCCTCTAATTCACAATTGTGTCCATTATTTTTTTATCAGGGTCTATGTTGTTTGTACACCTGCAAACTCCTAACAACCTGCATAGACCCAAATCTGCAAGTGCATTATGAGATGGCAGATCTGGGTCTGTGCAGATTGCAGTTGGACTCAACTTATAACAAGTATATGATACTTAAGAATAGGCTGACCATATGTACTGATTTTACAACACATTATATGGATTTTTCAACCTTACAGAAATGCGGACTGATAATACAAACTGCTGATTTTTCATCAATGTTATGGAAATGTGGACTGATAATGCAAACTGCTTACTGGGCATGAAAAGACAAATTTATGCATGCAACTAACACTGAACTCAGGGTACGGGATTCCCTACTTCCAAAACTTAGCCCCAGGGGTCATAACTTTGAAACTAATGGGATCCCCACCATATTACCATGTACAGATTTACTGGTCATGAAATGATAAATGTATACATGCAACTGAACTTGACCCTGAGGGTCCATCCCTCATCCAAGGGATATATGAATTATATTTCTGAACTGCAGATAAAAGTAGGGATTTTCAGAAAAATTAATGTGGTCATCCAATAAGTATCAGCTTAAATTATTTTTTTTTCTTTTCCATTTTTCTGCATATACACCAAACAATTACTAAACAAGTGCAAATATTTTGTACATATGATCTGCACTAATAAAAAAATTTTTGTAAAAAAAGTAGGTTTCTTTTATGCAAGCTAAGTTACTAATTTTGCATTTAATTCTTTTATGAAAAAATAAGCTTTTCTAGTGCCGATTTTAGCTTTCTCTTGTACAGCTAAGATACTGCATTTCCTTTAACACTTGTTTCTCCAGACTTATGGTGCAACAACATTTTTTTTTAGGGATATACATAACACAATGATGTATATAATTTTTGTAGATATTTAATTTTTTTTCAGATCTACAACAAATTATGATAATAATATTTGGTGTATAATTTCCACCTCTTTTAAGTACAAAAATGCGCAAATTTTCAATACAGAAAGAATTGTCTATATTAAAATTGAAAGTACAAGAAAATAATTGTGATTTTATGGATTAGTTATGAAGAGTTACTGAAAATATGGAACTATTTGTTATTGAAAATATGGTACTATTTGTTACTGAAAATATGGCTACTATTTGTTATTGAAAATATGGTACTATTTGTTAATGAAAATATGATACTATTTGTTAATGAAAATATGGTACTATTGGGTACTGAAAATATGGTACTATTTGTTACAGATTTTTTCTTGTTTCAATCTCACAAGTATTCACTACAACACTTACATGAAAATTATAAGTGTTCATATAATTTTCTGATTTGAAAAAAAATGCATAATTTCAAGGGAATTTGGCTTGTGGAATTAATTATTGGGTATTTAATAGAAATTATTTAAGTGAGTTTTGAATATCTATGACAGTAAGTGAGAAACAGCCTCAATACAATATTTTGAGGCCACCTGTTTATTAACTTCTGTAACTTTTGTAAACCTCCAACATTTTAACAACAATAAGGCGATAACAAGTATGACTCCAGACATGCAGTTCCATTTTGTCGTAGGCTCAGAATCTGGTTGAAAACAAGTTTACATGGAAATTCTGCTTGAAAACTTATTACCGACAGAATGATATTAGAGCCTGTGTGTGTAAATATACAGGTATGTATGAAGATTGTGCAAGACCACACAGAGTGAATTAGCCTCAGGAATGATCATCACTGCCTTAGGCCAATTACAAGATTAATAGAAACCTGTTTTTTGAGAAAGTTTTGATATACATTCTTCCTAAATTATAAAGCAGACTTGAAAAGAATCAAGTAAACTATCATCTGAAACATGGTGATTTTGATCTAGATATCTATGTGAAACATTGATCTAGATCTATTGTATTATGTATGTGGTCTAAAGTATTTATATTGGATCATGTCAAACACTGGTGTACATACAGTAAAATTCATCACAATAACTCATGCATGAGAATGAATGAATGCTAAATTGATTCATCAAAGTTGTTTTTTTCCCCTTCTATTTCAAGAAGGACCACAGTGGTGGAATGCATTTGAAGATGAGCAGGGGAGAGGTGAATTGTAGATTTAGGTATCTGAGATAAGTTAAGTGTGGAATCTAGATCAGTTGATGCACTAATGATCCTGTGGAACAAAATCTCATTTATCATAAAAAGCCACTGCACCACATATCTAGCCCACCCTCAGAGTGACTCCGCATGATACTTGTCAAATTGATAGAACTATTTGCTTTCTGCAAGATACACTCATTCTAGGATTTTGAGTTAGTTTTATATATAAAAAAAATTTACACTGCGAAGAATCTTTTTTTTATATTCATCATTGCTTGATCAGGGATGGAAAAACAAACATTTTTCTCATAAATATTGCTTGGGATATTGTGAATGGGCCTGGGCCCATAATGGGGGGAGGGGAGGGAGAGGAGATGGAATAATAAAAAATTAGGAATAAAATCTGCAAGAGTAAACTGCTAAAATTGGGAATTCTGCACGATTTTAAAATGTTTCACATGTGGATTGGGGCCTATTTACATTTGGATTGGGGCATATTTACACTTGGATTAGAGACTATTTGCATGTGGACTGGGGCCTATTTACATGTGGATTGGGACCTATTTACATGTGGATTGGGGCCTATTTATTTTTGGATGAGGCCTATTTACATGTGGATTGGGCCTATTTTCATGTGGATTGGGGCCTATTTATATGTGGATTGGGGCCTATTTACATTTGGATGAGCGCCTATTTACATTTGGGTTGGGGCCTATTTGCATGTGGATTGATGCCTATTAACATTTGGATTGGGGCCTATTTACATTTGGATTGGGGCCTATTTACAGTTGGATGAGGGCATATTTACATGTGGATTGGAGCCTATTTACATGTGGATTGGCGGTATATTTACATTTGAATGAGGGCCTATTTACATTTGGATGAGGGCCTATTTACATGTGGATTGGGCCTATTTACATGTGGATTGGGGCCTATTTACATGTGGATTGGGACCTATTTACATTTGGATGAGGGCCTATTTACATTTGCATTGGGGCCTATTTACATTTGGATGAGGGCATATTTACATTTGGATTGGGGCCTATTTACATGTGGATTGATGCCTAATAACATTTGGATTGGGGCCTATTTACATGTGGATTGATGCCTGTTTACATTTGGATTGGGGCCTATTTACATTTGGATGAGGGCCTATTTACAGTTGGATGAGGGCCTATTTACATGTGGATTGGGGCCTATTTACATGTGGATTGGGGCCTATTTACATTTGGATGAGGGCCTATTTACAGTTGGATGAGGGCCTATTTACATTTGGATGAGGGCCTATTTACATGTGGATTGGGCCTATTTACATGTGGATTGAGAGCCTATTTACATTTGGATGAGGGCCTATTTACATGTGGATTGGGGCCTATTTACAAGTGGATGAGGGCCTATTTACATTTGGATTGGGGCCTATTTACATTTGGATTGGGGCCTATTTACATTTGGATGAGGGCCTATTTACATTTGGATGAGGGCCTATTTACATTTGGATGGGGATGATAAAGAAAAAATCCCTGATTTAGCAGGATCAGAGATGTTGATTACAAGGCACACAAAAAATACATGTCATAAATAAAACTCTAGACAGGTTGCATAAATTCAGCAAAGAAATATTTGTAACCTGTCTTGGGTGAATGGACATGAAATATCCTCCACCTGTTTTACTATATAAAACATATGAGTTACAGGTTGGATTTGATACATGTATATGGTTTTTAATGGTTTCATTTTTTTTTAATCGAAGCCAAGAATTAAAAATCTGTCATTATAATTATCTAAATGACTTTCAGTCATAACTATTGTAACAACCCTTTATGAAATTCAACCAGATTAAACTTATGCAATAAACAGGTCACATTAACCTAATTTTGTTGACAGTTACTCTACATGCTTAAGAAATAAAACATCTTGATCTTCTGTTTTGTTTGAAATGCTTACAACAATGAGCAGATCACTTTTTTTAGTATCATGTAGATGAAAAAAGGTCTAGTGGATGTATTGATGTGAGTAAATATTGTGCGAATCATAAGCAATTTTTTCTGCAATTAAATCTAGAAGGTGTACATTTAAACTAAAACACATATCAAAATGATTAAAGCCCAAGTTGTACAAACCAGCAGGTATTTTGTGAACAACTAGCCAATAATACAGCCTACAACTGTGTACAGCTATTTGAGAGGGACTCCTCCATCATGCAAAATATGTCATTGTGATGTGGACCTCGTAACAAATGGCAGAATGGCATGTCAAACACATTTCACCTGAATGAGCAATGAACCAACCTAACATAAATCAGGGAGTGCCATACAGTTTAGCCACAGGTACACAAAGAGAAGGACAGCTACAATTATTAATGCAACATAAATGCTGCAAAATATTATAGGTGAAGTAGGTATTAGTAACTGCTGTCCTTACATCAACACAAGTGGCTAATAACCAATTTTTGTTACTAACCTTTAGACACTATCTATCAACAAGCAATACACAATACTCTAAACAATAAAACAATCAGCAAATCCTAATTGATCTATATACCATATATACCTGTCTATAAACAAATTCAACTGTGAACAGTACACACAGATCTGCCATCACATAATGTGTACAGATGCTTCGATATCATCGATGTATCAATAAACTGCAATATTTTTTCTAGCAATAATGTATCATAATACAAACTCAAACTATTGATACAGGATGATAGTGCATTATAATACAAACTCAAACTATTGATACAGAATGATAGTGTATCATAACAAACTCGAACTATTGATACAGGATGATAGTGTATCATAATACAAACTCAAACTTTTGATACAGGATGATAGTGTATCATAATACAAACTCAAACTATTGATACAGAACAATAGTGTATCATAACACAAACCAAACTTTTGATACAGGATGATAGTGTATCATAATACAAACTCAAACTATTGATACAGAACAATAGTGTATCATAACACAAACCAAACTTTTGATACAGGATGATGGTGTATCATAATACAAACTCAAACTATTGATAAAGGATGATAGTAGAATGAGACATGAACTAAATGATATAAACTGTCAGAAAATGAAAATTTTCAGTCTTCTTGTATATAACCTACATGTAATATATATATTTATGCTACACACACTGTCAGTCTCATTGTATATCACCTACTTGCAATATATCTACTTAATGCTACACACAGTCAGTCTCATTGTATATCACCTACTTGCAATATATCTACTTAATGCTACACACAGTCAGTCTCCTTGTATATCACCTACTTGCAATATATCTACTTAATGCTACATACAGTCAGTCTCCTTGTATATCACCTACTTGCAATATATCTACTTAATGCTATACACACTGTCAGTCTCATTGTATATCACCTACTTGCAATATATCTACTTAATGCTACACACAGTCAGTCTCCTTGTATATCACCTACTTGCAATATATCTACTTAATGCTACACACACTGTCACTCCTTGTATATCACCTACTTGCAATATATCTACTTAATGCTACACACACTGTCAGTCTCCTTGTATATCACCTACTTGCAATATATCTACTTAATGCTACACACAGTCAGTCTCATTGTATATCACCTACATGTAATATATCTACTTAATGCTACACACAGTCAGTCTCCTTGTATATCACCTACTTGCAATATATCTACTTAATGCTACATACACTCAGTCTCCTTGTATATCACCTACTTGCAATATATCTACTTAATGCTACACACACTGTCAGTCTCATTGTATATCACCTACTTGCAATATATCTACTTAATGCTACACATACTGTCAGTCTCATTGTATATCACCTACTTGCAAATATATCTACTTAATGCTACACACACTGTCAGTCTCCTTGTATATCACCTATATGTAATATATCTACTTAAAGCTACACAGTCGGTCACTCTCCTTGTAATATATCTACTTAATGCTACACACAGTCACTATCAGTCTCATTGTATATCACCTACATGTAATATATCTACTTAATGATACAGTCGGTCTCCTTGTATATCACCTACATGTAATACAGTATATCTACTTAATGTTACACATACTGTGTCAGTCTCCTTGTATATCACATCACCTACGTGTAACATATCTACTTAATGCTACACACATTCTTTCAGTCTCTTTGTATATCACCTACATCTAATATATCTACTTAAAGCTACACTCTTTTTAAAATTCCACTTTACAAAGAATATTTGCCTATCACATTATAACAGTTGTTAATCCTCAAGAGTGTTTGACATTTTGATTTTTCCAAATAATACCTTATGAGTGTTTTGATTCGTAAATGTTTTTTTCCACCTAACCACTGTTTGTGTTTGAACACTGACCCAATAAATTGATTATTTATCTCTCTTGAATGTGTTTTCAAATCATTTTTGTGTCTCAGAATAATGTTCAGTTAACAAATTTTAAAAAAGGCAGAAAAAATGAAAAAACATTGTTTATGTTCATTCCAGAAATTGAACCTATCCTACAAATGATTTTGGTATTGATACAAGCAATGTTTTGCAAACAAAGACTGGCTTGTATAATTTACAGTCTATTTTATGTATGGGATACTATCATGATACATACTGTATCAGAGTAAATTACAGTGATACAATATGGTTGGTGATACCGAGCTCTAATAATGTGCCAGAAGGTCAAGGTCTATGTTGTTTGCTTGAAATTATAAATGACATGAACAGTGTAGACCCTAATGTACCAGCACATCATACAACAGTATACCAAGGTTTACAAGTTTGCAATTGGGTGTGCATGATTCAAAAGTATGTATTGTGCATTAATAACATGTTTAACAATCAGTTTAGACTACATTAATGATCCTTTCACACACTAATCCCAAGTTTTATTTGATCTTCACATTTCAAGACAAGGTAACAGCAATACATAGGACTGGCCCTGTTATAGTGCAAGGATTCCAAGAGTAACTAATGTTGCAATCAATAATAATGCCTCACTACTTTTCTCTGCAAAAAATTATCTGGAAAAATTCCTGATAACTGTATTTATGAATGAAAGTTTCTTCCTACTGTTGGAATAAAGAATGTAATCAGAGTTGTTTATTAACTCCTTCAACTTCATTGAGAAGTCCCCCTCCCCACTTGCCAACATTGACAAGATTTATTAATGAGCCCTCCCAATATCTTTTTAAGATTGATAAAAACTGCTTCCTGAAAACTGAGACAACATTTGTAATTGTTTTCTTTCATGCACTTCAGGTTCATCTCTAACTAAATGAATGAAGGACAAAAAAAAAGCATGATGATCTTCAGCAAGAAACTTGGAAATTACGCATTCCAGAAATTCCACACACAAACTGTTTACAGCCTCCCCGAGTTAGCTATAATGGACTTTACTTTGGCAAACCTAACAACCTGACATCTTTCGAAAGGTAATTACTATTGGGGGGGGGGGGAATTTCCATGTGCTTTTGTTTCTGATTTTTACAGTTGAGTAAAAAATTGCAGAAATTTAACCAGGTAGAAATTAAGGAATTAAAGTAATACATGCCAACAAATGCCAAATTTGCAAAAATTAAACACGTGGAATGTTCGAAATATAAATTCATGAAAACTGAGCATGGAAACCACAACATGATAGTATACATATGAAGTTTCTCAATGCTGGTACAAATAAAACCATTGTAATGATGGAGTAGCTGAATTCTGTTTTAAGACCAAACAGGAAACAAATCTAAACTATTTTCATTCTCCTGTGAGAACTTTTTCCCCACCCTTTTTCTATAAAACTGAGACCTGATCAACAGAGAGAAGGTGAAAATTGTCATTCAGTACAGATCAAGAGGGCTGAAAATGAAATTAGAGAAAAGTAATAAATTATGAAGTAATAAATGCTATTGCTATTTTTATCTCTGTGTCAATACAGGGTTCCTCCACTTTTTGAAGAAAAATTTTCCAGGTCTTTTCCAGGTTTTCTCCTGGATGAAATGTATTTTTCAATGTTCACAAACTGACTTAGAAAACATATATTTTTCAAATCGAAAGCCATTTCTTTTTGACATTTAAATTTATAGAATGACAATGTTAACTTTACTCTGCTTAAATGCACAAGTTGCTATGAAGGATGTATTTTAGAAAAGGGTTGTTTTAACTTTGCCAAAAGTCCTTAAAATTGATATATCTTTGTATAAAACAATAGATTTCTATGTATTTAGCAAGGTCTGATAGTAAAATTCACCGTAAAAGTGAGCTGGGGGTGGGAGTGGTGTTTAAGGTTTCTATTGACAATAATGTTTAACGATAATGGTGATGTAGTTTCCAAAGCGAACTACCAAATAATAAGCAAAGATTTATCACAATACAATTTTGTTAACTTTACATATCAAAAGGGGTTCTGGGGAAGATAAGTTTTATTATTTTTCTTTTAAACTTATCGCGACCACATGTTGCAGACAACTGTCTCACATACTGGCACAATGTGATGCAAGACTGGTCTTGATACCTTCTACAAAAGTAAAGATACTGATATGGAGCTAACTATGGGCTAACCAGTCTACCTGACCAGTACGATTGCCTGAGTGCTTGGATTGACTATACAAATATGTTAAGGGCAACACCCAAGTGATCCATACAACAATTGTACCTCAACTGATTATAGAGTTCCACAACCTCTGAAAATTCTGGTAAGAACTTGACAAACTCATGAATAGTTCATTTACGACTCAAGTATGTATTTTTTTCTGCAATCAAGTGGCTACAGAAAATTCCCAATTTTCCACCCAACTCTGATCAATATTTGCAAAATTTAAGGGCTTCTCGCAGTCAGGAACAAACCTATTCTTTCTCCAAACTTTTTTCCAATTTTCTGGTAGTGTGGAAACCCTGTAAATACCTACACTAGTACAGGCTGACATTTTGGAAACTTTGACATGGCAAGGAGAGGGTTAAATCACAAAGTTTTCCACTACATAATATTTTCCCAAAATTACCTAGACAACTAACTACCCAATAAATTGCATTCATGTGATCATAAACAAACGATACCATAGGTATGATTACTGTATATAATTGGTTATAAGTCAGATCGAACTGCAAACAACATAGACCATGATCTGCCGTCGCATAATGCGCTGGCAGATCAGGATCTATTTTATTTGTTCCACTGATTACTCCTAACAAACTCCAGAGACCCAGATCTGCTGGTGCATTATGCGACACCAGATCTGGGTATGTGCAGTTTGCAGCTGGACTTGCCTTATAAGGGAGTATATACAGTACTTTGCCATGTAATTTGTGAAAATTTAATGATGCTGCTAAAACCTTACAATTTACAGTATTACAATTGTTAAAAGAGATGCTTACCTGTGTTGTCGAGGCATTGAAAGTAATTCCCAAAACAGCACAAATTCCCAGACCAGCTGCCACTGAGAGTGCCACAAGCAGAACCCCTGCAATTCCGATCCCACTTTGTGACTGCACTGCATTGTTCCATCTTAACAGTGAGATACAGGCATACAACAACTACAAAAAAAGGAAAGTTGTAAAAAGGTATTACTTCCAAATAAATACTGTGATAAATTCTGTGACAGTATTAAATCTGTTAACTAAAAATTAACTGATTTTCTAAGGTCTGAAATGAATATTTAAAATCCTTATTTGGATATTAAAAATTTTTTATTATATTTGAATGGTGTGAAAAAGTTTAATCAGGTTTTTTACCCCCCAAAATCTTGATGCCTTTTTTTTGTGAGCTGAAAAATGTTAAATCATTCACATTATCATTTATTAATAATCGTTTTTTTTAATACAAAAAATACATTGCTGTGCTCCGAGAACCATGTCAACGACATAGCCCAATTATTCCAGTGTTCATGGAACCAGATACTTTTTATGAAAAATTCCTCAAACAAGCATGAAATAAATCTTACCATCAACACATATCCAAGGGCAACTCTAGGGATGCTGACATTGGAAAATTCTTTCATGATATCCAACAGTGATGTTCCAGAGAAGGCATAGATATTGTCAGGCATGCTGTCATTGGAAAATCCATTCAGCACCTAACAACGATAATTTAACAAAATTCTTAGATGCTCTTAAACATGTAACATGTAAAACTACTGTTATTATATGCACATTGCTCATCATGCCTACCCCAACCAATCTATCCCCAGAGCAGAGATAACCACATCCTAGGCATCAGCATATCATATAAAATCAAAGTATTTAATGTTGACACTAACCTCAAGTGAATTATTGTTCATTTTTTTATGCATACTGAAAATTTCATACAAATTACTGAAAAATGTTTTTCTAATGATTTTGATTCGTGTATGATACAGAATGGCAGTCAGTTAGGTGACAGATGTTAGGCCTGAATGTATGACATGCTGCCAGTGTGCCTGTAAATCATGTGATGGTCACACCTTTGCCAGTCATAGTAGTGGTCATCGGTCCATAGGTATGGCATGTGTTAGGGTTTGAGTAACGTATGGCTACACATTAATCCATAATTCCTTTAGAACCCAATTTGTTGTTACCAACTTGTCCCAAAAAATTACAAGACTAATAGTTTCTTTTATCCCAATTTTGTTTTCTTTGTTTATATTTTCCTTACTTTACTGTTTATTCTGAAACTACTGGACCTAAGTGTCAAATCCCTTATTTCCATTACCAAAATTTACCCATTTTTGTTATTTTGACCCCTAATGGAGATTTGATAAAAGCAAACAATATTCCACTTGCTGGGAAATGGGATTCCTCAAAAGTCCACCAAATTCTTCAATTACCCTTCACAATTTACTTGTTATTTTGGGAAAGTGGAAATTAATTTTTTTTCTTCTCTTGGTCTGCAGGACAATGAATCTGTTCTACCCTACTCGATTCCTTTATCCCTTGTACCAGTAATGCCATCCCATCCCTGCTGTATAGGTACATTACCTGTGTAAATTTCCTCTGCCATGCCTGTAGAACAACCTTGGCTTTGTCCTGTGTCCAGTCAATGCTGACCACCTTGGTGGTCGAGGCATGGAAGTCATACAACTGAGTCTCACCCATCAGCTGGACAATGGACTGTAGTGCTTCAGCCCTGGATTGAATTATGAATTAAAAATACAAATGAAGCTCGTGAATAAGAAAATATCACTGAGAAATTTATAGTTGCATTTATGAATCAAGGATCTTTGAATAAAGGTCAAACCTAAAATCATACATGAAAATCAATCAGCAAAAGGATTTGAATATTGAACATTGAATTGGTTCTTAATATATTTAAATGTAAGTTTTTGGATATATGGGTTCAATGAAGAATTCTATGCATTATAACTTGACTGATTCACAAAGTTCATCCTGTAGAAAAATTAAGTTATTTTTAATCACATGACCAATATATTGAAAATGACTGCCCAGGTTAGTCTCAACTTGAGAAGCATTTAGCAATTTTTGAACTTCTCTTAAATTTATATATTTTCTTTTTTTAAAATCCTTTCTCATGGTTGAAAATGTCAAGTTTCAGCTGAGAAAAAAAAGTTCATGTGGGGCACAAATATATTTTCATCACACTGTAAATAAATCGCTTTTTTATGAAATATATAATTTTTGATGTTATTTTGTTAAGTGCCTAATCAGCATTTTTTAACAAAGGAAAATCAAGAATGAAATTCCAAGGTGGGTGGGGGAGGGGGCAGGGTGGTATGTAAGAATACAAATTGCAAAATTGTGAGCTACATACCTCACAATATGTCCAGTTTTATTTTTCCTCACACCACCGACAAGCAGGTCTTCATGCCAGTGCATGAACTTTGTCGCAAAACCATAGCAACCACCTGTAATTTCAGCTCCAATATCAGGAATCTGGAATTAATAGGGGAATTGTTTTTGTTAATGCAACTTTTATTTATCCAATGACTGTAAATTTATTCATTTTCATGGGTATCACTTTTCATGGTAATGCAAAAAAGGACATTTTCATTGATACTTAAATTTGTGGATTAGGGAGGGGATCTTATTGTTCTCACTGAGGAATCATGTTGTTCTCACTGAGGTTGAATACTATTGTTCTCACTGACGGGAATCCTACTGTTCTCACTGAGGCGTATCTTATTGTTCTCATTGAGGGGGAATCCTATTGTTCTCACTGAGGGGGAATCCTATTGTTCTCATTGAGGGGGATTATATTGTTCTCACTGTGGGGATCCTATTGTTCTCACTAAGGGGGATCCTATAATTCTCACTGAAAGATCATTATTCATTGGGGTCTTTAAATTCATGATGTGCAGCATTATCCCACAAAATTGTTACCCAACACAAAAAGGGAAAATATTCACTGTATTGTCAAATTTCATAAAATACCAGGGTGAAAACAATGTATAAATCATTTAAAATATTATGTTAATTTGAAAGCTGGTTTATTCGACAATTTTACAGTAAGGGTTTCTGTCTGATTCACTGCAAATGAGAAGAAAAAGGATGATGATGTTAATGAAGACAATGAGCATTATATTGATGGTAAAAAGTGGAAGAATATTTAGAATAAGAAAATAGACTTTATTAAATTCACCTACTGTAAAAAAAAAAAAACTACTCTGAGGTCATAGTCTAGAGACTGCAATATTTACAAATAAGTAAATGACACAAAACATAAAGCCTACAAGGTATTTAAAGGTACATTCATAACACAACATGATTAAAACAGAGATCTCTGACATAACCAAAATCAAAGAGACATCAACAAAAGGTCATGTTCTACTGACCTTTTGATTCACTAATCAAATTACAGCTTTCATATTTATGAATGTGAACAACTTCATTTGGAACATATAGTTTCGTAACTCTCCCTAACATGGACAATGTGGGTATGTGAGAAAGCTTGCCAGGAGCTTCCCGTGGGTCGGTGGTTCTTCTCGGGGTCTTCCTCTAACAAATATAATGGCTGCCATGTGTAGCCTTTCATGTACTGAAAAATGGCATCAAACCCACAAAACCACTCAAATCCTAACATGGAATGCAATGCCCTATTCTGATAGGTTACTAAAAAAAAGTGGATGGGGAATTCCAAAGATCGGCAGAACATGACCCTTTACTGGTGCCTGTCAGATCTACTTGTTAAAAGTAGTGCTCGATTTTAATCTGATTGGTCCATAACAGTGAGAAACATAATATTTTATGGTGGGTGAGAGATGTTACAAGTTTGTTCAAAATATTCATCTGCTAAAATTCTCAAACATGATAAAAAGGTATATAAAATCAACTCAGGGAGGAATGGAGTGAAGTTGAGAAAGATGGCAATTTTTGTTATGAGAATGTGTAACAATTCACTCCTCCTCTGCTTTGTGCAGCACTATACCACTGCTGTGGTTGAATTTGCAATCAATGGTACACAAAAAAAAAAACACATGCCTCTAGTTAGGATTATCCAAGCTATCTGCAGAAGTCAGGGAGTCAAGTGCCTTATCAGTCGCTTTGGTTTTTTGGCACCAGACTCCAGGCCCAGTTTTACAGCTCAGGCGAAAAGAACTGCTAGGAGCTCCTATCTGATCTGCCATCTACTTTCCACTTCTGACACACAGGGGAAAACTCATTTATAACCAACCACTTAGGACAAGTTTAATGTATTCCTTACAAAAAGATTTTAAATAACAAGAAAAGAAGTACATGTATATTAGAATTTCTTTAATCTTTTACAAAAACACTGTAGGAAATACCATTTATTTTCAAAGTACTGCTGCAGTTCTTCATTTCCCTAAGGGATGGTACTGACATTGAAATGTTTGTTCCCTTTTGCTGTTGATTTGTTTGTTGCCTTCAGTCAAGTGATGGTCTTTAGAATGTTGTACATCACAGTCAAGAACTTGAAGAATGAGAGTTCTGAAGTGTCTTTGTAAACAGATCTAGTACTGATGCATACTTAACAGTCATGTACTCCAATGAACTCTTCCAAACAACAGAGATAAAAATGGTGGCAGAAATTGACTGTACTGGTTGTTTTTCTATTTGTGCCAATATCATATATGTAAATATTCTCATTTAGTCCAAAACCATGGTATTGGAAGTACCAATGACCAGATACACATTGCTGAGAACTCATAAAAATTCTACTTGCTCTAAAGAACTATTTTCACTGGAAAAGCAACCCTGTTGTCTGTGGTAATAAATACAGTATGTTAATGGTATAATGTTGACATTCTTGCCACAACATGATAGCCCTACACATCATCTGAGACAATATGGATTTACACTGGAATTTAAAGTTGGTTTGTACTGCTTTCATCAAAACTATTCTATCTGGTTTAAAATTTCAGTTTTCATTGTCAGTGTGATTAATTAAAGTGTAGTTTATACAAGTTTTCAATATTAGAACAGCACTTTCCACAAAAAAGGGGGTCAAAAGTGGGGTTAAATGGCAACTTCCCAAGTGCTCAGTGTTTTGAGAGGTGAATATTGCCAGTTTTTCTTACAAAAGCCTTTACACTCACCTCAATTAAAACCACACTATCTACATTTCATCCACAAAAACAGGCAACAAAACATTCCTGCTAGAAATTGGGGGCGGAAGAAGACATGATCACCACTCAAGATGGTTTACACTCCATTTCTTTCTTATTAGCTTGGAAGGTTAAAAAAAAAAAGGTCAAAACCAAAAATACAGGTATGCATAAAAAATTAGCAATAATAACTTTAAGAATGTTTATCTATACGCTATGCTCAACAAACAAAAGTAATTGGAAAAATGAATAATAACAAAATTTGGCAGAATGGAAACAAAGAATAAACATATGGGTTGGACTTCACCAGCAGAACCTAAGTCTGGACTTCAGCATAGATCTAGCAATATGATTTGATGAAAATGAAGTCTAAGTCTGACCAATCAAATATCTTCTGTCCAGACTTAAACTTGGATTTATGTTGGTGAAACTGAGCCCTTGAAATGACAAATTCTTGCATTGCAAGACCAACAACTGTTTTAGAATTTAGCATACTGAGAAACACCTTCAGACAAATGTTTACTAAAATTGCCTTCATCTGATTACACTATGAAAAGGACCTTAATTGCTCTTAATTGCTAGTGATTTAATTTCATATTTGATACAGATTTCATCACTATTACATATTTACTATTTTAAACATAACTTGATTACAGACTGATTAGCACATTTTCAGACCACATTTAACTTTGCACTCGGTTGTTTTTATTTACATTTGTTTAATTTTCCAAACACTAGCAAATGTTTACCAGTGATTATTTTTGTACATTGGAACTTTTTTGTATATTGAAATTTTCCTTAATAAACTACGAGGCAATGATTCCTAATGTTTTTAGGAAACTGGCTATGTCAATCTGCCATCATCAAAAGAAGAATATATTGTGTGGTTTCTAATCTCATTTTCTAAAGAGGAATAAAATTTACAAACTTTAAAAGATTTTCATATGTCTACCACACCTCACTTTTTTTAACTCCCCCCCCCCCCAATACAAGAATCAGTATTAACAATGGGTTTAAAAAAAACCTCTACAACAAGTGTCCATAACTCTGCCATTATAAGCAAATGCATGACATTACTTCAAAAATGTACAAATCATGTGCCCTTGGGACTTATCAGGGGATAAATACTGCAATGAAAGTCTCATGACTTTGATAAAAAATATCCGATAAAGTGATGAGGAACAGGCTGGAGACAATAATAAAAGTCAAGTCAATTCTCCAAATGCACTGAAAGCCTCTCTTAATTTCCCTCCTCCCAACCTTCATAATATCTGCATGTCTGAAACAATTTAGAGTAAATCCAGTACAACAGATTTTTAAAGAGTATGAGAATCTGTGTCTATGCTGTCTATTGTATTGATGATGTAAGTCAAGATACCAGACAATGATGTATTGATTAAGTGACCTGTGACATGACCAAGTTACATCTAATCAGTAGCCTATAACATCCTCTGTTGTTTTTTTGTTTTTTTTTAAATAATTTATTTTTGATTCAAAGGCAATTTTCAGAGCATATTCTAATAGCTTCATGAAACTTGGGTCAAAAATGTCAAAGTTACAATAACATTACTGTACATGTAATCTGGGCATGTGCAACTTCCTCCAGGGCGCAGGCCTTTTAAGCAATTTTAAAAGCCACACCCTATGGTGTAAATAAGTGGATAAAACCAGGTCGCAAGCCAGATCCGGCCCATGGGCCAAAGGCTGAACCTCTCACAAACATCCACATTTCAGGTGTGTATTATTACCCATGAATGAGGATAATTTTATTTACCAGAGACCTTCTTTCCTTCCACAAATTTTTTTATTTCCTTCCACAAACAAACAAAAACTTCCTGATGTTTAGCTTTTGCCATAGCAGAGATTCCTGGGCTTTAAGATTATCTCTCATTCTGACAGTGATTACCATGAAATTACCCAGGAACACACACCTATATATAAACAATGTTTATCTGGGGCCCCCCACATGCCTATAAACAAACTTTAAAATAAAAAAAAATTCTCAGGTCTGCTTCCTAACCTGAAAAACTTGACAATAAGCATGCACCACTGGATCCAAATTGTGGAAATGAAATTTCAACATGAAATATGTGCCCCTGCACACAATTATACAATTATGATGCATATGAAAAAAAGCAAGTCAATGATAACACTTACAGAAAAAGTACAAGAATATTCTCAGACTGACCACATTTGTGTATTTTCTGCAAATTGCATTTTTTAAAATTGCTTTTGCTAATGTGTTGTGGGTTGATTGATTGATCGATTGGTGTGTAACAGGTTGAAAGGTTACATCATGCTGAGAGAATAAGAGCGAAATATCTTGCCAGAGACACACCAGTGTCCACTCAGCCTGTTCTGCACAGATTCAACCCACACCCTTCTGCTCAGTCTCGTACACTAATCAGTGAGTTACCAATATGCAGTGGAAATGGCATTTTTGCAGATTTCTCAAAAACTGAGAAACTGTATTCTCTACCCAGCCTAAACAATGATTTTTTAAAAAATTTTCAATAATTTTATATACTAGCAATATCCACCCCACCCCTCAATACCTTTATATATTAGCTACTGTATACCTCCCACAACGCTCAATAACTTTATACATTAGCTACTGTATACCCTCCCCCACCTCTCAATAACTTTATATATTAGCTACTGTATACCTTCCCACACCCCTCAATAACTTTATATATTAGCTACTGAATACCCTCCCCCACCCCGCAATAACTTTATATATTAGCTACTGTATACCCTCCTCCACCTCTCAATAACTTTATATATTAGCTACTGTATACCCTCCCCCACCCATCAATAACTTTATATATTAGCTATACCATCCCCCACCCATCAATAACTTTATATATTAGCTATACCATCCCCCACCCCTCAATAACTTTATATATTAGCTATACCATCCTCCACCCATCAATAACTTTATATATTAGCTATACCATCCCCCACCCCTCAATAACTTTATATATTAGCTATACCATCCCCCACCCCTCAATAACTTTATATATTAGCTATACCATCCCCCACCCTCAATAACTTTATATTAGCTATACCATCCCCCACCCCTCAATAACTTTATATATTAGCTATACCATCCCCCACCCCTCAATAACTTTATATATTAGCTATACCCTCCCCCACCCCTCAATAACTTTATATATCAGCTATACCATCCCCCACCCCTCAATAACTTTATATATTAGCTATACCATCCCCCACCCCTCAATAACTTTATATATTAGCTATACCATCCC
The DNA here is from genome assembly GCA_029931535.1 of Margaritifera margaritifera. Taxonomy (NCBI): domain Eukaryota; kingdom Metazoa; phylum Mollusca; class Bivalvia; order Unionida; family Margaritiferidae; genus Margaritifera; species Margaritifera margaritifera. The sequence goes on from JAQPZY010001338.1 coordinate 290,267, forward strand.
CCACCCCTCAATAACTTTATATATTAGCTATACCATCCCCCACCCTCCAATTTCAGAATGAGATTAATATTATTTGCTCTATGCAAAATGTCATGCTTGTCAGACGAATTAACATACCACCATGGATTTTAGTTTTAAAATCTAAAATCTGATTTGATTTTTCCTCTCAGTTATTTGACTATTGGGTCAAGCCCTGCTTGCATGAAGTCCAAGTACATAGTGGTCCCTCATTATAAAGCATCCCTATATACTGCTGCCCCTCTTCTTATTCTCGCATGGACACAGAGCCAATTAAATTGGTCTGATTTTATTTTATCATTGCAACTTACCATATTTTGCATGTATTTAGATGGCAAACAAAAAAATTACTTTTTTCTGTCCCAAAACATACAAAAATATTTCATTCGATGTTCAAAAATAAACGAATGAAAAATCCAAACCTAAACAACCAAACCAATACATACATTATTCGGTTATCCCTCAAGTCACACAGCAAAGTAATCATAATTTACGAGTACATTAATTTATGAAAACCGACATTTCTTCCTTGTTTCATCCAGTTTATTTCAGTCCTCAAGAAAATGCAAGCATACTGAAAAACACAACTTCACACGTGAAGCAAAAGAATCCTGTTTTAATCTCCTACCATCATCTACTGCCGATGAACCACTGTATGAATATAACTCTGATTGGTCGCAGAGTTTGTTATTAAATAAAAACAAAATGAAAATAGATATGATTGGATGAATCTTGATTGTTATTTTCCAAATAGTTAAAGTAAGAGTGTATTTTGGTAGTGGGTGGGCAAGTAGAAAGTCTATCATAAATATTACAAACATAGCCAATGAACCGATTCCAGTTTGTACAGTCTGGCACTGAAATTTTTATAAGACTAATAGCAAAATATCAATACTTAGAAATTCTCAACAATGTATAAAACATGAAACAAGGATCTATTCTGTACTTTTTTTTTAAGTACATTATTATCCACTGAAACTAATTCCCATGTATGTGACCGGTACATGACCGGGTGCATGTTTTAGTGTTATCCTCAATGAAAGTATTAAACAAAATATTTCCAGATGAAGAATTTTGACTTTAACGGTTTTCTCTTTTAATAAAGGGTAACAAATTCTTCCAATGCTTTTACAATTTTGTGTTTTTTCCTATAACTGAGTAATATAGGTTTAACGAATATTTGTTATTCTAATGAACAGTGACATGTGTTTCTCCAATTTTCGACAATTTGATTCATACATGTAACTTGTCAGGGCTATTTCTGATGAAAATCAAGCCATTCCTCCACTTTCTAAAAGTGGTATTAGTCTATCTCTTCTGTTTTATCACTGTAGAACTACAGCTGTGTCCAAAAACATCAGTGCTTAATCCTTTTAAAACTCTGTCCAAAATTACAAGGAAAGACAAAATTATATTGGCAAAAACAAATGTTGGTATCCATAAACCAAAAGTGTCTGAAGATACACTTAAAATACAATAATTGCATTGACATTATTTTAGTTCTTGGATCATGACAACAAATTAAAATGTAATCTCACATCATTTTTGTGTTTTACTGGCCATAGTTAATAGCAACATTAAGAAACTATATGTACATAAAACTATGAAAAGTCAATGAGGCACACAATTTTTATTCGAGTACGTATCCAAGTTGAGACATTTTATGCATATAGGGTCACAGATCTGTAGGTAGTTTGCTTAATCCTAATAATAAGCACATACAGCGATCTGACCTGCTGATGCAAGTAGCAGAAAGTAGCATCATCATCATCATCATCATCACTTACAACAAATCTATATAACATTGCTGATCATTTTCCATTCCAGCAGTCAGCAACAGCAGCAGACTGAGATGAAGAATATAAATAACGTATGAATTATTGTCATGAAAGTACCTACCACACAAATAGTCAACCCTGACAATAAAAGCCTCTCACTGTACCACTGTCCTTTTATAACATAGGTATGGTTACATCTCCCATTCAATTGTTTCAATTTTCTGTTATCATTGATATCTGAATTATATTTCACCTGATGTTAGTTCCGATGAGAACCAACTATAAGGTGATTTTACATCATTAAATACCCTTCTTTTTTTATGTGCACCATTATGATACAGACTTGCTGGAACCTTTCTCAGTATAAGACACCTTTACTTATGATGTGGGTAACTTTTATGGTCTCCATAAAAAACATTATGAAGAGGCAGTACTGAATTACAAATACAGCAAAATGTGTTCATAACAATCCCTAGGACTCATGGAAATAACTATTTGCATTCCCAATTCATTGTGCAACGGGATAAGGAGGAAATGGATCCAAAGTTGAGATTTAAACCTGGGTACATTTGCATGATGGTCAGACTAATGGCTGATTTGATTTGCTCTCTTCTACAACAAAAGAGAAGACCCTGAACAAGCATAATACAGTGTTGAAATCAAACACACAGCCATCCTGGACACAGTGTTTAAATCAAACACACAACCACAGTGTTGCACCTAGGATCCCAAGGTCAGGGGACACTCCTGTGTCCATCACTCCAGATTTGGGGGACACAAAGCATTTTAAAGGGACAAAGGAAAATTGTAGTACATAATGCACAAGAAGTGCCAAAAAAATGAGATAATCTTATTTGCTTCGACAGTTTTGCCACCTTAACTTTCTCGTATTTTCCTTGGACATTGACATTATTGAAATAAATGTTTTATCATGTGATCAAGTAACTCATGAAAACATTAACATGTTTGAATATCTGGTTAACCTGAAATGAACTGTTCCATGGAATTTTCCGTTACAGATCTTGCTCTCATTTAACTTTAATTTTCACTCATTATCTACTATATTATAATAAATACCCATGTTTTCTTAATTACTTTTCTTTTAAAAGTATTAGTCATTAATCACATGACAAATTGTGTATTTGCATAAATTAGTGGGGTTTTTCATTAATTCAGCCTCAGAATAAATTAAATCTTTACTGCCATAGGTGTGACTGTAACCTCGAAAATACGTTAAAATAGCAGCGGTCAAAGACTTTAGCAACTCTGCCGACTACCACAAACCACAAATGTTTTCATTACCAGATTCATTGTTTTGAAATGGATATTCATTGCCATCTAACAGGTTTTATCACTTTTAGCAACTTTGGCCATTGCTAGCACCAACATAGATGTGGATGCACATCCGCGAAGGAAAAGTGTAGACATATTTGTTGTATTTTTTTTCCTGACAAAAAAGCGTGCCCAGAGGGGTGCACAGGGTCAAGACTTTGGGAACATAGCACAAAAAATTGTGGAAAACCAGCGAGCCCGCACTCTAGTTGCAACACTGCAACCATCCTGGACACAGTGTTTAAATCAAACACACAACCATCCTTGACACACTGTTTAAATCAACCAACAACCTACCTGGACATGGTGTTACAAGATGGTAAACTCCACTGCCAGTTTTTTTATATACTTTTTGACAGTTGTGATAATGGAGAAAATGACTTTCAACATTTGCAAGCTAACCTGAATTTTGCCATTGTTTTCTTCAAGTTTTTCTGAGTAAAGGCTGGGTATGCACTATCGATTTTAACAATCTTTAGGCTTTATGTATGAGAAATTCAACTGCCTTCCAAGTAAGCGACTCTGAATGTGGATGACATATTTGTTTTGCCTTCTGAATTCATCATCCACTGGATATTTGGAAGAGGCAGAAGAGCAGTTCAAAGCTACTACCATATCTTTAAAGCAGTTCAAAGCTACTACCATATCTTTAAAGCAGTTCAAAGCTGCTACCATATCTTTAAAGCAGTTCAAAGCTACTGTCAGATCTTTAAATCAGTTCAAATCTACTGTTAGATCTTTAACGCAGTTCAAAGCTACTACCATATCTTTAAAGCAGTTCAAAGCTACTACCATATCTTTAAAGCAGTTCAAAGCTACTACCATATCTTTAAAGCAGTTCAAAGCTACTACCATATCTTTAAAGCAGTTCAAAGCTACTACCATATCTTTAAAGCAGTTCAAAGATACTGCCATATCTTTAAAGCAGTTCAAAGCTACTGTTAGATCTTTAAAGCAGTTCAAAGCTACTACCATATCTTTAAAGCAGTTCAAAGCTACTGTCAGATCTTTAAAGCAGTTCAAAGCTACTGTCAGATCTTTAAAAAGCTACTGTCAGATCTTTAAAGCAGTTCAAAGCTACTGTCAGATCTTTAAAGCAGTTCAAATCTACTGTCAGATCTTTAAAGCAGTTCAAAGCTACTGCCATATCTTTAAAGCAGTTCAAAGCTAGTCAGATCTTTAAAGCAGTTCAAATCTACTGCCATATCTTTAAAGCAGTTCAAAGCTACTACCATATCTTTAAAGCAGTTCAAAGCTACTACCATATCTTTAAAGCAGTTCAAATCTACTACCATATCTTTAAAGCAGTTCAAATCTACTGCCATATCTTTAAAGCAGTTCAAAGCTACTGTCAGATCTTTAAAGCAGTTCAAAGCTACTGCCATATCTTTAAAGCAGTTCAAAGCTACTGTCAGATCTTTAAAGCAGTTCAAATCTACTGTCAGATCTTTAAAGCAGTTCAAAGCTACTACCATATCTTTAAAGCAGTTCAAAGCTACTACCATATCTTTAAAGCAGTTCAAAGCTACTGTCAGATCTTTAAAGCAGTTCAAATCTACTGTCAGATCTTTAAAGCAGTTCAAAGCTACTGTTAGATCTTTAAAGCAGTTCAAATCTACTGTCAGATCTTTAAAGCAGTTCAAAGCTACTACCATATCTTTAAAGCAGTTCAAAGCTACTACCATATCTTTAAAGCAGTTCAAATCTACTGCCATATCTTTAAAGCAGTTCAAAGCTACTGTCATATTTTTAAAGCAGTTCAAATATACTGCCATATCTTTATAGCAATTCAAAGCTACTGCCATATCTTTAAAGCAGTTCAAATCTACTGCCATATTTTTAAAGTTCAATGTTCTAAAAGCAAACCTACTGACATATTCTATGCCCTGCACTGACACATATTTTATACCCTACACCATGCTTTTATTTCCATATACCCTGCAACTTATTTCCATTGCCATTTACTGTATTCATCTGACAATAAAGAAAGGAAACCTGCCTCTTTTGAAAAAGTAGATGTAAGGTTATTATTAGATAAGACCTGACAAAAGTTTTAAAGCAAAAGTGCCTAAAAGACAGGTAAAGTCAAAGTCCAAGTATATAGATAAGACAAATTAAAGCTAATAAATACAAAAAACAAAATGTAATGGTTAATATTTCATTTAAAAAGATTGCATATAGAAAACTGTAATACTTTTGAAAATAGTGAGTTATTTATTTTAAACTGATACTTTTTGCAGAACAGTCCACAATAAATTTGGGTCTAATGTGAGCTGCGCCTGTTTTCATATATATTTCTGTTTTCCAGATTTGTCAAAAAATGGGGGTGGGGGTCCATTCATAAAGCATGCTTTTATTAATGGAGAAGTATGGTACTCCTATCTTCCTGTATCCCCCTCTTGTCTCCATCACACATCACCATAACCACACACTCACTCAACAAGCCATTGCTACTAATGTTACTGCATCACTGGAATCAAAGAGAAGGCCAAAGGCCAGTGCTTGCATCTCTTTGATTCTAACTGGAAGATTTATGGAGCTGACTTGCCTGGTATTTCTGTATTTATGCTGATATACTACTCCATTCTGTAACAAAGCAAAACTGGGGACCACCTTGTAAACATCAATCCTTACAAAAGAATACTATATGTATTGTTTTGAGGTGTTATAATCCAGATTGAGAATGGTGATGCAAATTGATTGGCCTTAAATGTGGAATAGTCTAACAGTGACCTATTTCTGACACAGTGATCTACTTTACTTTATTTTATTTAAAATTGGAAAAACAATCTGTTCAATAGACAGGCTAAATGAATATAGTGTTATCAAATGAGAAACAGGTTCAAGCAGAAAAATATGAACAGACAGAGAGAAAGATGAACAGACATGCATACAAAGAGACAGATAAAGAAAGAGAAAGAACAGATGAAAAAAGAAAAAAAAGACACAAACATACCTCTTTGGAGTTCTTGTTTGGGGCTGTAGAGGGACAATCTGGGTCAGTGGGATCTAGACATGGTTTCTCTTGATATGCAGAGCTGATGCCAGCCTACAAAAAATAATGGGACTAAGATCTAAACAACTAATTAACTTGTATAAAGGACATCATCTGAATATCCAATATTGTACATTAATTACAGATAATTAAGATTCGTGGGAAAATGTATTTCAAATATTAGCAAAAATAAATATTTAAGAAAGATTCAGGATTTTTTTAAAAGGATTTTAGGATCTTTTCTAGTCCAGAGGCACCAAAAAAAAAAAACAGTTTTAAAACCCAATGTGAACAAGTCCCACTTAAAAACCCATCATATTTTTTAAAAAATCACACCAAATTCACAATTTCTGTATTTTACTCCAGAGGCTTTTTATGACTTACATTTTGATAAAAATTTCCCCAAAATGATGGTCCCAGGGCCCATTTGAAATAACCTTGGGAAAATCTCCAACTTACCCTAATGAGGAGATCCTCCAATGTCTCCTTATCAGTGTAGTCCTTCAGATTCTGTATCAGCTTCAGAGGGTTTAGGTTTGTCCATTTTAAACCTGGAAGGGAGCTGTTATGAAAGACAAAATAAAAATGCAAAAATTTAATTTTACCCTCACATGAATGATGCTATGGTTGACACATGTATCCACCACTTTTAACACCTGTCCCATTAGTTCAAAAACTATGTTTCCACAGTAAAACATTGATGATTTGCAGACCAATTAAAATAACCAATATAAAATCCTGCAGACCTACAATTTATTTTTTATATTGTCATTCGTTATCCTGATAGAGAAAATTCATTTCTTTCATGAAGTCTGGATTTGACTACACTGAGTTATCAGTATAAAACAAAGATCACCTCCATTAAAGGTATGCACTTTTTCCATAACTGTAATGGGTAAAATGTACAAAAAATACCCATCAGAAGAATGGCTGACCCCCCCCCCCCCCAATGCACCATAGCTATTACAAATATAAAATTGACATGATTTTGAAAGTTCATGTCCAGTGACCTTGACCTTTGATTATTGATCATATGCTCAGTAGAAAACTGCTCTTCCACAGATGTCATGCAAATAAAAAAATTGGTGCGGGAAACTTGAGGAAAGTAGATCTATTATGTGGAACCCAAAATAAATATGTTTATTCCCTGTTGCCTTGACCTTTGATCTCTGTGCTCAAGAATAAATAGGGAGATGCCTTTCTCCAAGTGTAGACTACCTATGAAGTCTGATGAAAATCTGATCCAGGAAACTTGACTTCTCAAGCAGAAACTGAAAAAATTACAATGTCAGTTCCAGTGACCTTGACCTTTCACCTCTTGGCCGCAGAATAAATAGGGACCTGCCCCTGCCCAAGTGTGAAGTTTGATGAAAATCAGGCCAAGGAAGCCTGACTTGTCACACAGAAAGTAAAACAACATTTTCAGCTCCAATGACCATGACCTTCTACCTAGCTGAAGTCTGTCTCTACTCATAGGTAAGCCACATGAGGTTTGAGATGAAAAAAAAAACAACAGCAAACTAAAGTTATGTTGCAGACACCACCTTGTATATGGATCGACAGATGGATAGAAACCACCTTGTATATAGATGGATATCTATCACTTTATTTCCCCTGCACCTTCCATCAGTGGGATACAAATGCAACTCTCCTTCCTGTAACAAATAATTTTAGGTAAATATTGTTTCTGGCAACAAGATGCTTATCATATCAAACTATTTCATAAAAGACAAAGTCTCTTTGGATCCAAGGCAGGTAAATGTTACATCCAGAAATAAATTTTGCCATAGTAAGCTTTATCATACTGGATGGATTTGATATAATTAAGACTGCAAGGAAATTGTAAAGCAGCTTTATCATACTGTATGGATTTAATATAATTAAGACTGCAAGGAAATTGTAAAGCAGCTTTATCATACTGTATGGATTTAATATAATTAAGACTGCAAGGAAATTGTAAAGCAGCTTTATCATACTGTATGGATTTAATATAATTAAGACTGCAAGGAAATTGTAAAGCAGCTTTATCATACTGGATGGATTTAATATAATTAAGACTGCAAGGAAATTGTAAAGCAGCTTTATCATACTGGATGGATTTAATATAATTAAGACTGCAAGGAAATTGTAAAGCAGCTTTATCATACTGTATGAATTTAATATAATTAAGATTGCAAGGAAATTGTAAAGTAGCAGGATCTCAATGGATCTCACCTCACAAAAAATAACTGCAGCATATTTTTTCTTATATATATACTAATTCAAAATTCTTATACTCAGTAGTGAGTGACTTAGTTATTTAAACAGACTTTTGACTTGTTAAAAAGTTGCTAAAAATCCTTCCATTAAATACTGCATTTGCTACTGTAAACATCTACATGTAATATTGATTGGTTAAGTAACTTTAATTTACAACAGACATACCTGGTAATTAAGTTGATCATAAATTTAATTAATTTATTGGAAGATTTTAAACACAGATTTTATAGCCTTGAAACCAGTCGTTCATAAAGTTGCACCATCGTTTAAGCCTAATTCAAAAGGCTACTGCTGTACTCTGGTACACATGTCTCTATACCATATTTATCCATGTCTTAAACTCTCACCCAACTGTACTCTGGTACACATGTCTATATACCATCTTTACACATGTCTTAAACTCTCACCCAACTGTACTCTGGTACACATGTCTATCTACCATCTTTACCCATGTCTTAAACTCTCACCCAACTGCAAACAGCATTATTCAAGATATTGCCTGGAAATCATACAACTTTTGAGTTTGAGATTTCAGCCAATTACAAATGATGTTACTTTAAAATAACTTGTTTCTAATGGTGAAATTTCAATCTCAGACTCAAAATGCTGAGCACAAAAAATGAATTCTATAAAAACTCCAAAATTCAAGAACATAACTAGCACATTGAAACATCTTTGAAATTTGACCTGTATGTAGGGATACTTACTATAAGATAACCCCATAACTTTAACATCTCAAACCTCATTCAGAGTGACTCAAACCTCATTCAGAGTGACTCAAACCAAATTCAGAGTGAAGCTATTTAAAGATCAACATTTTAAAAATTTGAGCAGGAGTTCAATTTTTTTGCTCAGTTTTGTTACTGTGGGGCCAGCAGATCAGGGCCTCCACTATTCACTTCAGATGAAAGGAAAAACAAACACCACAGACCCTGATCTACTTGGATTTTATGCAAGGGCAGAGCTTGGTCTATGCTGCTCACAATACACCATGCATTTTTTACCCAAGTAAATACAGTATACTGGCCAGATAGGTGCCTTCTCTGTGCATGCACTTGGGTAACCCTTAAGATCACTTATTTCCATCAAAAATTTAATTCAGCAATAACAAGATATTTTATGTGGGGAGACCACCAAGCTTGAGAGTGCACTGCATTCATGGAGATTCTCTTTGCCCTCCTTAACATTCTGTTTTTCTAATTTAAAAATCTTATAACAGCCATATGTTATCAGACTGAGGGAGGGTTTGGAGATGGTTTGATAATTGCTTTCTTCAAGCAACTGATGCATCTTCAAGCAATTGCTGCAGCATCAAAATTAATAGAAAAACCTTACACCTACTGATACTTAAGGTTAATTACAGACTTTTTAAGGCATATTTTCATTCTGCATGAATGTTTCCCTCCATATTTGTTGGTACAGAATTTTCACAGATTCACTCACAATAATCTGGCTTATGTGTAACTATCATTTTAGTTCAGGGGTGGACAAATGGCTAGTCCGTGCACCTGGGACTACCAAATTTTGATTTCGGACTACTTAATTGCAAGATTCTCAAGCCCATGGGGCTAACAGCCACATCTTTTTTTTTTAGCAGTAAGAATAAACTGTAGTCGTACAATGTAAGACGTGGATCCTGATATTTACGATAGGGATGGGTCAAAGTCTTACTGCTTGAATAAGTGGTGCTGTGACACATGTTCCCCGGTCAGTCAACCCCAGAATTAGAGGCAAATTTGAAAGAATATCTCACATAGTTGGCAGCCCATATTGACACTGTTGCACAGATTAAAGTCTAATTGCTTTAGTTATACTGTACTTACTGTAATGCCTTTTCCTTACTGAAGTATATCCAAGAACAATCAAGTGACTGAGTTTTGCAAACTCTGCTGTGCACCATTTCAGTTGGTTGAAGAGCGATGGTAGCCAAGGAAAGCCTAAGTCACTTAAGATGGGGTTACTTTAACAAAATAAATATGACTAATCACTCTTATCCAAATGTTTTCAGTTTTTATTTTGTACTTCATTTAAAAATGAAATAGAATCTAGCAATGCTCTAACCCTTTTAAAGACTTTTTTTGAAAGCTGAAGAATTTGTATTTTTGAAGAAAAAAATATTTACATAGTTATGATATGGACAGATCTGAAACAGACCAAGCTGTACACTGTCATAGGCCTTTTTATACAAGCTTAACATTTTATTTTCATTCGATTTATAATTTAAGGTACACTTTTTCATTCAATTTATAATTTAAGTTACACTTTTTCATTCAATTTATAATTTTATAATTTAAGGTTCACTTTTGATTTCTTTTATTTTGCAAAAACTAAAAACAGATTTCTAATGTTTCAAGCATGTGTACTTTCTTGTAGCCATAGGGCAAAAAGTTTCACTTGATCGTTTGTCAAGTTTAAATTACAGATATTTGAGTGATAAATATTTTAAAAAAAACAATAAAAAACATAATTACATAAAATATTTTATGTACTTGCAGTGTTTGTCTAATTGTTTTACTGAACCTTTTACCACCTTACAATTTTATCCATCTACACGTTTTTAATGGTACATTAAATGGATATGTTTATCCATTGAAAAATGTAGGCTAACAAATTTTGATGTGGGTTAGTATAGTTCTCTTTTGGTATCCAATTGGACTACCACACATATTAGAGATTTGTCCACCCCTGTAGTTAATGTACAGTTTCTTCCTCACTATAAAGAGGTCTATCATGACAAGGAAATAGAAACCAAGTGATTTTCCCATGGACACACCGGCAGAAGGAGAAACTGTAACTTTACATCCCATCTCTTAAGATAAGTTCGTACTGCCATGATACACCTAGGTAAAAAGTGATGTCATAACGATGATGTAACAACATCATGATCACATCATTGCAAGCTGCACAGTAAGCATTCATTTTACCAAAGCAGATTATCTTAATCTAATCACAAAATAATTCCTTTTTAACTACAACAACTACAACCTACATGTAGAAAATAAATGGTTTCCCTTGCACTATGCTTTCCCACTGCAATTTAAATACAATTTGCTTTCTCTTTTTTCCTCTACAAAAAAATATATCCTAATTGAGAATCCAAAACTGGTGACAGTGTTTACAACATAATCACTAAACTTATTTCAACCATACATATCATGCTAATAGAATTCTTCTGAATTTTAACCAAGACTGGCAGAAAGAAAGGATATGTGAAAGAGGATTCTGTTAAATTAGGCCTTTAGTTCTTAAAGTAAAGCCTTGCTTCCTCTGATAAAGAGGAAGGGAAATGAAAAAAAATCTTATTTAACAGAGTATTACATTCAAATTATCCAAATCCTGTCAAAACTGTCAATGCGGACCTGGTGAACCAAGTCACAATTATACAGATGGGTGGGCAGGCCACACAGCTTGTCTAGGTTAGGCACTCGATGGCCTTGCAACCTTTATGAGATTTGTCATGTAACATCCTACCTACATACCTACAGAACATCTGTATTTCAAATGCAACTAAAATACATTAAAAAAGCAAAGAAGACAAATTTGACTATGCTGTGACCTTAAAGACAGAAAAAAGAGGTTGCATGCTTTATAAATATTTGGACAATTTACCTGTTAATTACAACTCATTATGTGCCATGATATTACTGAAATGTTGATTATTCTGTAGTAATAAAAGACAAATGTGAAACTCTTTGTATTAGACCTTATACTTGCTTTCTTTTCTTTAAGTATGCATCACTTTCTGAACTGGTAAGTGTGTGAATAGAGAGCCACAGTGGCCCACTGGTTAATGTGTGAATAGAGAGCCACAGTAGCTCACTGGTTAGCATGTGAATAGAGAGCCACAGTGGCTCACTGGTTAGCATGGGAGACTCACAACCAGAACGGTGTGTTTTTGAACCCAGCACAGACCAAGCAGGGTTGGCTACCCAAGTGTGCCTCTGAGCAAGAAACTTTAATCCAATTGCCTTTGCACCATATAACCATTCATGTGTTGATGTGCCTTTAAACAAATAATCCAATCTCAGTCAAACAAAATAAGGATCGATCATTTTTATGCCACATCAGCACATGAAATATTATTTAATGCAGAGGCAAAAGGAGTAAAGTGCTTTGCCAGAGACAAATGAAGCAGTTGACACAGACTGATCCAGGCAGGATTCAAACTCACAACTCAATGATTGGAAGTCCAGCACACTAGCCACAAAGCCACTGCAACTCCCAGAAAAATTTAGGAAGAGTTTCATATTAACAGTGGTTTCTGTAGGAAGAGTCCCTGCTTCCTGGACCGCCAGTTACAGGTCCTGCTCTCCCAGTTTTGAAAATCTAGTACAGTTTCCAATGTACTGGACTCGAATTATTTTGACAAATGTGGCACTGGATATCTCTGAGTTAAGTTGAGAATTTTCAACATATTTATGGGTATTTAATAATTCATTTAGATAAAGTGTTTCCCAAAGCTGGGTTTAAAGCCTAATTCCAAATGCTCCAACATTTTCAGAACTATTTGGCCATATTTTAGCAGTAAAAGAAGTCAAGTTGTTTAGTTCAATCCAATCCTATCAACTCTGCCCTGAGGTTGTAGTGATCAGGGTCTAAGTTTGTACACAATCTCTTCATATAAGGTACAAAAGCTTGAAATATCTACTTTTTTAATAGTTATAATGATGATGAACTTCCACTTAAGAAAAAGAAGCCAAAAAGAAGTTGCTTTGAAATTGTCTGACCTAAGAAAGATTCCAGATAACAATCTGACCAAGTAAATATATGAACTTGTGACAGGTACAAAATTTCCTTCAACTCTCCCCCCCCCCCCCCCCATTACAAAATCTTCTGCATTATTAGTAAGCTCCTACTAATAATGATTCTAAATGAAGAAATCAGCTTCACACTACTTTTTTCTGATCATAAAAAGCACTGTGTCAAATTTCATCCCTCTGACACTGATGCCCCCAAAACCTCATTCAAAGGGTTCACCTGTGAACAACATGGATCTTAACTTGCAAAAATATTGTGCGAACAGATTCAAGTTTCTCCTGTGTAGTTTTGTAAAAATTCTGACAAAATGAGAATAAACCCCATCCAACATATCAAAACTTGGAAGCTGCAATAGGAATGCATTAAGAAAACTCTGACGTTGGATTAGACAGGTGTCCTTTGAATGATCAGCATAAAACTCACCCCATGTACCCTGGCTCCCCCTGCAGACTGGCCACATATGATGGTCCCTATAAGCTATTATAATATTAATCAAGCTTCTTTACACAGTACACCTCAATACACAGTACACCTCAATAAAAATGCTCACATTTTTGGTTCCAACTTTCCAGTTTATGTCGGTTTTATTCTATGATGACACATGCAGAAAAAAATAAATGACAAAACTGCTTCTTCAGGCTGATTAGCTTGGTCCTATCTAAATAGGATGATGCTACTGCAAAGGATCTTTTAAACCAAATCATTTTCACTATACACAAAGGAAAAATACTGTAAATATATCTCTGTGATTACAGGTAACTTTTCTGAACCAGGGGGACCTTTCAGCTAGACCTGCTTGTGACTGAATATGAGTGGAAATGTGAAGATCTTTCTTTGACCTCTGAAATAGCTGTGGTTGTCAACCAAAACATATTTGTTTTTTCCATTTTGGCATTAGATTTCTTAACAATAATTACAATATATTACTTGTTTCTCTTTACAAACATTACTGACAGGTGGGTCTCATTAGGGCTGTGGTTTGTCAAAACCTGAGTGGCAACATTAAAGAAGACACAAAAACCTATTCATTACAGCCAGGAAATGAACTGGCTCACACAAATCACCATCAGGAATTTTATGTGCATATTAGGAATAATCTCATTTGACTTAGGACCATGTGCAAAATGTACAATGACCATTTTCTGAACAAATTCCATTTTTTATTGTTTAAACTTGCAAGGTGGCAAAGAGTTTGACCTATACATTGTTTATGTGAGTAAATGATTAGGATCCTCCATGTTTATCATCATAGCATCATTCAACCTGGCATGAAGAATCACTCACATTCAACCAGGCATGAAGAATCACTCACATTCAACCAGGCATGAAAAATCACTGCCATTCAACCAGGCATGATCAATCACTGATATTCAACAAGCATGAAAAATCACTGACATTCAACAAGCATGAAGAATCACTGACATTTAACCAGGCATGAAGAATCATTGACAATCAACATGCATGAAGAATCATTGACAATCAACATGCATGAAGAATCACTGACATTCAACTAGGGGTGAAACGATAAATCGATATATCGATACTTTTTCTATATCGATACCCATATCAATACAAGAGGGGAAGAATCGATACAAAACGATACTTACAGTACTCTATAAAAGTTACTTTAATCTTCAGCGGTCGTGAATAATTATTAGTCATTTGCCTTTTCATTCTTTAAATAGAGAATTCATCTGAGACATCCGTAGCAAGTACATGCACTCATTTCTGTCAGTAAAAACTAAAAACTAATGACAACACCCACTCGCCTTCTGCATATTAACACAAGGTGATTAACTCACGTGGTTCGAAATCTGCCCTCTTCCCCTGCCCCAATTCCATGCTAATTAGTTTATTCCGTCTGCATCTTCAGCCACTGATAACATATATCAACGGAAAGAAGACATTGCAGATTTGTTCCCCATGTATGATTTAAGTACTTTACTGATCATTTAATAACCACTTTTACGTGAAATTTATCTGTTGCATCGCATATTGTCTATTTTGATTGAATTGAAGGCTACACTTACGGTGTGTCACACAGTGAAATATATTACATTCAATTCCGATTAGTAGTCATAACTAACTGAAGCGTGTTCACAGTGTGACATACCAGAAATATTGGCATCCAAACTCTATCCAAACAGATACAAAGCAACATAGAAACTTAACACAAAAGTGTCTATTAAACGATCTGTAAAGTACTTATATCGTACATGGGGAATAAGTTTGGAATATCTCATTTTACGTTGATATATGTAATCAGCGACCAAATTGTGACGATGGGATTTTTAAAAAAATCAGCACAGAATCGGCAAGTGGGCAGATTCCAAACCGCACGAGTTATAGCCACCTTGTCAATTTGTAGAAGGGGAGTGGGTGTTGTCAATAATTTCCTTTTTCACTGACAGGTAGTACAATGTGAAGGATTTGGTTGTTATTCATCTCCGCTCCCACACTCGGACTTGTTCTAGATAAGATTTTCCTTGCACAAGGAAATTGCATGGTTTCTTCCATTTTGAAGATAACACCGTAATCCCTTCAAAATTTAAGTGAAGACATGAAATTGGAAATAAGATGTTTTAAAAACATTCATTCAATGCAAAACGAAGGGCATGGTGACATGGATGAGTCATGCATCTGATCGAATGGAGCAGCCTGAAATGGCCTTAAAAGTTGAATAAAAATCATTAACAGCTAACAGGTAGTCTGTTTGGAAGTATTATTATTTTTATTTTTTTTATCTTGTCAAGGATGAGAATGGCATATGAACAGATGATAAGTCTATGTTTGTTTGTAATCTGCATACTAGAAATACACCCAATATGTCAACACATAAAAAATGGCACCACCCTACCATTGACAGACCTTTTAAAGATGAAACCACAGTCAAGTTGATATGTGTATCGATAATGTATCGTATCATAGGCTGTTTATCGAGAATCGTATCGATACGTGGCAGAGGTGTATCATTTCACCCCTACATTCAACCAGGCATGAAGAATCACCAACATTCACCCAGGCATGAAGAATCATTGACATTCAACCAATCACAAATCACTGACATTCAACCAATCACGAATCACTGACATTCAAATAATCACGAATCACTGACATTCAAATAATCATAAAGTGATTTCAAATTCTATAACTCCCTCATTTTTCGTTCTCATTTTACGTTAAAAATAAGAATCATCTTGATACCTCAAACCCACAAGGGCCTTGTTTAATTACTTTGAAGGATTGATGGTTCAATTCAATGCAGTTTGATGTCATCATAAATATTCTGAGAAGTTTTACCCACGAGTGGGAGCCATTTAGGTTTTTCAAGCCAAATATGTTTGAGGTAATGAGTTTCTACTCTGGTTTCATTTCACAATGATTTGTAAGATCTATGCATCCTCTGAGGCAAGTATTGTATTTATTTGTAAATCAAAAATGACATTTTTTTTACATATTTATACAAGAGCTCTTAAAAACTGAAGAAAAGGGATGGAAGCTGGCATGGATTTCATAACCAGAACTTAAGTCTGGAATCCAGCAATGTCTGACTGAAATATAAGTTAAACTTAAAATTGACTAATCAAACTTCTTAAATCTAGACATATCTTTATTACTTATATTGGTGAAATAGGATCCTGGTGATCTAATGCCCAAAATATCCACCACTGACTAAACACAAAATGAACTTTAAAGTTACTAATTCATTTTTCTCCTTTCATTGATTCATTCATTTTTAACCCATACATTTTGTTTTACTTATCTATTTAGTTTACATGTCAGATTTCTCTGCATATAGTGTAAATTAGGTGACAACGAAAGAAAGATATCTCAAGAAAAGGTAAAAATCCAAAATGTTGTGAGACCGCATGTAAAGCAAATCATGTGTATCCCCCTCTCATTTACTTCTGAAAACCTGTCTACCAGATTCAATGTGGGTATCACTGTTGAAGGAGATCTGATCATTTCCTCTTTATTTGTATGGAAGGCCACTAGCCCCAAGTTTGTAATTAAAGATTTCATGGTGTGCAATTTTCAACATATAAATACTGCCATTTTCCCCTCTATCCTCTCCTTGACTTGCCTGTCAGAAC